>PVIU01019687.1:15596-36016 GCA_004026605.1 Ondatra zibethicus
AAAAAAAAAAAAAAAAAAAAAAAAAAAAAAAAAAAAAAAAAAAAAAAAAAAAAAAAAAAAAAAAAAAAAAAAAAAAAAAAAAAAAAAAAAAAAAAAAAAAAAAAAAAAAAAAAAAAAAAAAAAAAGATTCTAAAATTGATCTGCATATACTTTAAAGGAATAACAACAAATAGTCTTGACCAAGGAGTATAAATTTCAATGTAATAGACAGCCTTTAAAAAAGTATAACCGTAATAAGATTGTAGATTGCAGGTATTAGAAATGAGTGACATTTACTATTGTAAATGTACACAGGACACCATATTATAATATATATATTATTATGACGAAAACAGCAATAGCAGTACAGGAATCACTGAGATTGTGACACTTCAAATTAAGACTTATAAACTAAGAAATGGAAAACAAATCAGTTGAATTTTCTTAAGAGTAAATACCTGGTATCACCATAAAAGTAAATTATGCAATCATTTTATCTTCAACATATGTGTGGCAGGTGGATGTATACATGCAACCATATATATGATATTCAGAGAACCTTATGGAGTTATTTCTTTCCTTCTACCTTTATGTGGATTCCTGAGATTGAACTCAACTTGTTATGTTTGTGTGGCAAATGTTTTTACATGCCATTTAACTGGCTCACATTTATGTTTATTAGATTTATACTATATAGGATATCTATCTATCTGTGTGTGGCCTATCTATATCTATATATACAGGGAATATCTATATATATCCTGTATAAAAACCAATTTTTATTATACTACAGAATTATACTCTTTCATTTACTTGTAAGACAGGCTATTTTGTAGTTGAGGCTGTCCTCAAATTATATAGCTAAATATAACCTTGAACATCTAATACTACTGCTTTTTTCTTTGTGTTGGGATGACAGGCATGTGCCACCACTCTTTTTTATGTGGTTCTGGATAGGAACCCTGGACTTCATGCATACTAAACAAGCACTGTACAGCAGTTTGTTTATTGAGACATGGTTTTCCTCTGTAGCCTAGGCTGACTTTGAACTCACTATATAGCCCAGAGAGAATTTCATTTTATACACACATACCCATGCTCTCTAAACCTAGTAGCCTAGATTGGCCTTAGACTTACTATATATTTGAAGATGACCTTGAACTACTGATTTTCTGTCTCTTTTTTCCAGGTGCTGGGGTTACAATTGAAGTCTACTACATTCAGTTTATAAATAGGTTTTCGCCTGGCAGTGGTGGTGCACACCTTTAATCCCAGCACTCGGGAGGCAGAGGCAGGCGGATCTTTCACAGTCCTCCTGTTACCGACCTCCAGAGTACTGGGATTATAGACATAAGCTATTATACCTTTATTTCCAATAAGCTCTACCACAGTTAGTATACTGTTCAAAGCATGGAATGATAGAAGGCTTTAGGAACATGGTGTACTTATAGATTTGTCCTCATTGTGAACTCTTTACCTTAAAACTAAGGTCTTAGCTGGGCAGTGGTGGCGCACACCTTTAATTCCAGCACTCAGGAGGCAGAGGCAGGCAGATCTCTGTGAGATCGAGGCCAGCCTGGTCTACAAGAGCTAGTTCCAGGACAGGCTCCAAAGCTACAGAGAAACCCTGTCTTGAAAAAAACAGACAAACAAGTCAGTCTTACCTATTATTTTTCCTTAAACTAAGAAATGTAGTTATAAAGGACTTAAGTCAATATACCCAGAGAGTAATTGATGTAGTTATTCTTTTTTTTTAATTTTTTTTATTTTTTTTTCTCATTACCTTATTCACAAGTTAGATGTAGTTATTCTTACTGCCTTACATATGTATGTACAACTTGGAATAATTGATGACTACCGATGAATTTCTTATCTCTGGGGTACGGTTAAGAGGGAAAATTTACTTGCTGCTTATATTTTTTATGGAAAGAAGCCTTTTACATTGTTTAGGAATATGTGAATACTATACTTCAAGTAACTTTTTTTTAATGCATCCATGGAACTGTGTGTGTGCTGTGTGTGTACAATCTTGTCAAATTATCCATCGTCGTCCATCCCATCCCCCCCCCCTCGGCCTTAAACTCCCTATAATCCTCCTTCTTCAACTTCATAAGTACTGGGATTACAAGGTATGTGCTGCCATGCTGGTGAGGATCTAGGAGCTTATTGTGTAGTAACAGTGTTTTCTACCATGATCCAGGCTGCAGATTATCAAGTAAACATGTAAAACTAATAGCACAGAACTTTGGTTTTAGTAAATTACTCATTTATAATGAATATCTGGCAGATTTGAGATGATACAAAACCCACTGACTTGAAATACTTATTGTATAGGAGACAAGTTTTATTAGTATATATTAATTATACATATGGGTTTCATTATAACATTTTTATACATGTACATAATGTATCTTTATCATTGTCACCCCCCTTACTTGCCTTTGTTTCCCTACTGCTACTTCTAATTTCCTCCCTCTTCCCTACTGGTCTGCCTGCTACTCCTTCCCCTTTCTGTTTTGTGTGTGTGACCCAATGGGTTTCATTAGGGTTTCACAGAAGCATATGTGAGAGTTTGTTTACAGGTACATGTGCACCTTACAAAGTGACTGTATTACTGGGAAAAAAATATATTTTTTTCTGTTACCAGCCTTTAACTGTGTATAAATACTCAGGGAAGGATGAGGGAGTTAGAACTACATAAAAGATTTCATGTAAACAGGTGCTTTGTCTGCACTCCAGCCACAGAGATAGAGCTTTTAATGAAAGTAGTCAGCTTAGTTTGGCGTGGAACTTGCTGTGTCCTTAAGGCCGCTCTCAAACACACGATCCTGCCTCGGCCTTCTACGTGCTGTAGTTAGAGTTGCACTATGTGAATGTGATACCCCAGAATGTTTTTTAATAGATAGATGGGGTTTTTTTCCCCTTAGAATTTTAAATTGAATTTAGAGCCTTGTGTATCTTGGCAAGCACTCCAGACATTGAGATGCACCCCAGCTTTCTTTTTCACTTAAGGGAAAATTGGAAAGATGTTTTTGAGCTGGATTTGGTGGTATGTGCCTTTAATCCCAGCACTCGGCAGGCAGAAACGTGTGGAACTCTGTTGAGTTCAAGACCAGCCTGGTTCCAGGACTACACATAGAGAAACCCTGTCTCAAATCACACAAAAGTATGTTTTTAAGCATTTGTTTGTCTTGTATGTTTCTTTATGTACATAAGCATACTATTGCATATATGTGGAGGTTAGAGAAAAATATGATTTCCAGGGATCAAAATCAGGTTGGCAGGCTTGGCAGCAGGCATTTCAATTCTCTGAACTATCTTGCTGACCTCTCTTACTTTTTGAGGAAGGGTCTCATTAAGTGCTCAGGCAGGTCTGGAATTTTCAATCCTGTAGACTCAGCTTCTCTAGTAGCCAAGATTTCATCCCTTTCTTGCCAGGAATAGATGTGAATAAAGTTTTTAGTACACAATAAGCTTTTGTTGATATTGATATATAACCATAAGATTTCTTGTAGTATTCTAAAAATACAGGACTTACAGAAAGGCTCAGAATGTAAAGATGTGGGCCATAAGTCTGAGCACCTAAGATTTGTACTTCAGAACCCATGTGGTGGAAGGAAACAGCTGCAAGGGGTCCTCTGACCTTCATGTTTATGCCACCAATAAATAGTTAAACAAACAAACGAATGAATGTATGTATGTAAAGTGATGCCTGGCTGTGGTGGCGCATTTCTTTAATCACAGCAGAGGTAAAGACAGGCAGATCTCTGTGAGTTCGACGCCAGCCTGGTCAACAAAGCAAATTCCTGGACAACCAGATGTGTTACACAGAGAAACCCTCTCTTAAAAAAACAAAAAACAAACAAAAAAAGGAAGTGTTATATAGGAAGCTTCAGTGATAATTTCTAAAGTGGATGTTCTTGTCAAATGAGAACATGAATAACTTGAAGCAAAGTTTGAGTGATCTACTTAGTATGATGTTATGGCTCATAGTGATTTTTATATTTTCTAAGGAAAAGAACTGTCATGTATTGTCTTTGAACTTATGTCTTAAAGTTGTATAATCTTCAGAGCCCAACTTTTTAATTTAAGATCTATTTGTAATCATTGTTAACTTCATATAAATAACAGAAAAATATCTTACTTGAGTATAAATTAAAATGATTTGTTACTGCAGTATGAATCCCATCTGAGAGGAATTTATAAGCTTCATAAGAATTATTTCCAATTAGGTACTATTTATTTTTACAGTCAGATTCTGACCTTTGTGGTCACACCCAGCCGCCTCCATCTACTGCAACCACTCAATGGCTGCTCGTCTGAGATAAAATAGGCTGCTTTCTGCGCATTCTCTTATGAGGCTTATGAAGAAAGCTTACTTACCATCTGGTGGGTGTGTCAGTGGTGGTGACAGAACTAAAATTAGTGGTTAAAAACGGGCTAAATATTAAGAAATTAGAACACGTACAACAAGATTACAGAAATGTGTTACCAAGCACTTTCTCTTTTATAAAGGTAAATTCAGTGTGGTAGAGATACTTAAGAGAACTATTTTCTTAATTAGAAATGGCACAGAGAAGAGGGTACAGGCATAAAGGAGTTCTTCCCAATCTTGCCTGATTACAAGAATCAGTTGAAGCAATTTAAAAAACATGAATTTCTATTTGGCTTTTGATTCATTAGATGTTCAGTGGACCCCTGAAATGTATTTGTTGTTGTTTGGTTTCTCAAGACAGGGTTACTCTGTGTAGCCCTAGCTGTCCTGAAATTCGGAATTCACTCTGTAGACCAAGCTGGCCTTGAACTAACTCACAGAGATGTGCCTGCCTGTGAGTGCTAGGGATTAAAGGTGTGCATCACCACTGCCCAGCTGTTTGTTTATGTTTTTCTAAAATGCATTTTGAATAACAGCTTTACCCTGCCTCTCCTCTTGTATTACATAGTGTAACCAGACACATTGGGAAGGATGATTATTTGTTTGTTTGTTTGTTTTTCAAGACAGGGTTTCTCTGTAGCTTTGGTGCCTGTCCTGGAACTAGCTCTTGAAGACCAGGCTGGCCTCGAATTTACAGAGATCTGTCTGACTCTGCCTCCTGAGTGTGCTGGGATTAAAGGCGTGTGCCACCACTGCCCGGCTGGGAAGGATAGTTGTAAAGAATTGGATGCAGGAGGGTTTTTTGGGAGGGTGAGGCCAGCATGGGCTACACAAGAAAAAAATAAACTACAAAATTGTCCTAGAAAAGACTAAACTACAAAATGAGATCCTGTCTCAAAGAAATACAATACAAATAGCAAAACTGCAGTTGGAAAAAATATTCACTGCAAGCATAACAGAATAAAGAGGTCCTACCATAAGTGACTAACAACTAGTAGAAAGACAGGAATAATTCTTTTCTTTTTTCGGTTTTTCGAGATAGGGTTTCTCTGTAGCTTCGGAGCCTGTCCTGGAACTAGCTCTTGTAGACCAGGCTGGTCTTGAACTCACAGAGATCCTCCTGCCTCTGCCTCCCGAGTGCTGGGATTAAAGGCATTAGAGGCGCACGCTGCCACCACCTGGGGACAGGAATAATTCTTAGGAAGAGCAATTATGTAGCTTTTATTTTGTTGGTTAGTTTGAGTTTCCTCTATAGCTGAGGATGGCTTTGAACTCCCCTAATTTTCCTTTCTCCACCTCCACTTGTTGAGTGCCGAGATTACAGTCATGCACTATCAGGTTCAGCCTTTTAATGACATAGCTTTAAAATGTTTTAATGTTTATGTTAGATGTGTATGGAGACACACACACACACACACACACGCACACATGGTGTACATGAAGTTACGATGATTTGCAAGAATCTGTTTTCTCCTTCCACCGTTTTCTTCATGAGATAGAACTTGGCTGGTCAAGCTTGGCTATAGGCACTGTTACTTGCTAAATCATCTCTCGGGTTCATCCTTTGTATTATGTTAAAGTTTTTATTTATTTACCAAAAAAATCTTACTTTGTAGCCATTTTTATCTGAAATTCACTATGTAGCAAATGCTGGTGTTAAAATTGTATCAATCCTCCCACCTCAGCTCTCTAGTGCCTAAACTTCTATGCCCAGCCACCTTTGTAGTTTTCCTTTGTTGTTATACATAATGGGTTATTTTTATTTAAGACAATGTGCATGCATACATGTCTGTGTGGCGCATGTATGTGAATACATGTACTCCAAAAGGCTAGAAGATATCCAATCCCCTGGAGAATGATTAGATTATAGACAGATGCTAGTTATATGAGCAAGTACATATAAATGTGTTATGTATTTTAGACAGAAGTTTCTAAAATATCACTGTAACGTATCATTGAATATGTGTAAACAATGAAGCATGGTCAATTAGGAAGTGCTACTAGAGGGTATTTGATATATCTGCTGCCTTGGCCTCTGAACAGACACTTGAAGCAGTGGGAATAAGGCATGGAAGATGTTTGGGAGTAAAAATTTGAAGGTAAAAGGGAAAATTTATAGGTAACAAGGTTAGGAAGGAGAACTTTAGATATGATATAGGGCTTTATTTTTAACTTTAAAATTGCACTTGTTTGTTTATCATTTATTTATTTACATGCCATAACGTGTGTAGAGGTCAAAGGACAACTTGCAGCAGTTGGTTCCCTCCTTCTACCTTGGGGACCAGGGATCACACTCAGGTCATCAGGCTTTTACCGCAAGTACTTTACTCTCTTAGTCATTTTGCTGAAATGACTAGTAGTCATGTTTGACAAGAAAAAAGTAAAATTATAGTTTAAAAATTCATGCCAGGCAGTGATGGCCCACACCTTTAATCCTACCACTCGGGAGGCAGAGGCAAGTGGATCTCCGTGAGTTTGAGGCCAGCCTGGTCTACAGAGCGAAGTTCCAGGACAGCCAGATTATTAAACAGAGAAACCCTGTCTCAGAGAAAAACAAAACAAAAAACCACCACCAACAACCAAAAGGAAATGATGAAGAATTCATTCTTCAAGAATTTCACCCATGTATAAGTGTATTATGATCACATCCACCTTTATTTCCCTCCTCCAGCCTCCCCTAAGTGTGTCTCCTTAACACAGCACCCTCAGAAACATCACATCCTTTTATTTTAATATACAGCTCTGTCCAGTTAGTACTACCTGTATTACACAAGTATGGGGCCACCCACTAAAGTGTGGGCAGCCCTACTGGTAGCCATACCTTCAAGGAAAATGACTGCTCCTCCCCCAGCTGGTATCAGTTGCCAGTGCTTTCTCCCCATCTATGCTAGGATTTTGACTGCTTTAATCTTGTGCTGCTATGTGTTCCTTCTTGATTGATCATTGATCCACTCATCATTCAGTATTATGTTTATAGTTTCTTTTACTACTTATCTAGCTTTATTCCATTATAGTCACATAGAATACAGGTTGTTATTCCATTTTTCTTACGTTTGTTGAGGCTTGCTTTGTCTCCTAATATGTAATTAATTGTGGATAAAATTCCATGTGATGTTGAGAAAAACATGTTTCTGTAGTTTATTGGTGCAATATTCTGCAGATGTCTGTTGAGGTCTGTTTGATTTTTTTTTTTTTTTTTTTTTTTTTGGTTTTTCGAGACAGGTTTTCTCTGTGGCTTTGGAGCCTGTCCTGAAACTAGCTCTTGTAGACCAGGCTGGTCTCGAACTCACAAAGATCCGCCTGCCTATGCCTTCCGAGTGCTGGGATTAAAGGCGTGCGCCACCACCGCCGGCCCTAGGTCTTTTTGATTTATCATGTCAGTTAACTCTAGAGAGTTGGATATTATAATCACCCATTGTTACTGTGTTAGGATTAATCTGTGGCTTTATATCTAGAAGTATTTCTTTTATGAAATTGGTTGCACCTGTATTTGGTTCATATATGTTTAGAATTTTAATATCTTTTTAAAAAATCGACTTACTTTGTGTGTAGTCGGTGTGTAGATGTGTGTGTGTGTCATGGTGCATGTGTGAAGATTAGATTATAATTTTCAGGAGTTGATTCTCTTCTACCATGTGAGCCCTGGGGATTGGACTCCGGTCTTCAGGCTTGGATAAAGTACTTTTATCCACTGGACCATATTTCTGGCCCTGTGACATTTTATTTTAATTTTTATGTGTATGGGTATTTTGTCTACATGTATGTCTTGTGTGCCTGGTGCCCATAGAAGCCAGAAGATGGTGTCAGGTCCTTTGGAACTGGAATTACATGCAGATAATTATAAGCCACCATGAGGATACTAGGAAGCAAACCTGGGTCCTCTGGAAGGGCTGCCAGCATGCATAACTGCCAAGCCATCTCTTTAGCCTCTTGATGGATTGTTCTCTTGAATACAAAGTAAGCTATTTCTCTTCTGACTAATTTTGGTTTGGCATTTATTTTGTCAGCTACCAGAACAAGCTATACCTGATTGTTTCCTAATTCCATTTGCTCAGAATATATTTTCCTTAAAATACCTTTTTCAATCTGTTTACCCTAAGGTATCTATCTGCCTTTGGTGGTAAGATGTGTTTATTAGAGGTAATATAAAGATGAATCTTGTTTTCTATGCTAGTCTGCTAGTCTGTCTTTTTATTGTGGAATTGAGACCATTGATACTCAAAGTTATTAAAATGTATATTTCCTGCTATTTTGTTGTGTTTTAGATTTATGTTGATGAATGGCTTGGTGTTATTGATTTTCTTGACCTCTTAGTTGTGTTTATCCTTCTCTTCAGTCTGAATACTTCCAGTATCCTCTTTAGACCTGATTTTGTGGTTGAAAATTCCTTTAGTTTATTTTTTTATCATGGAAAGTCTTTGTTCCTTCTTTAACTATAATAAATTGTTTTGCTGACCAGTTTTACTGTCTGTTGTGGTCTTTCAGAAATTAGAACGTTTCTTTCCAGAGTTTCTGTCAGATAATCAGCTGTTATTCTGATAGCCCTACTTTTATGAGTGACTTCATCCTATGTGGTGATATTTTGTGTATGTTTTAATAAAGCTTTCCTGAAGAAGCTTGCCTGATGATCAGAGTACAGAGCTAAATCCCTTGAGGCCAGGGAGTGGTAGATCGCACCTTTTATCCTAGTACACGGGAGTCCTATGCCTTTAATCTTAGCACTAGGGAGGTGGAGACAGGAAGGGTATATGGCTTGGCAGAGAAAGGAATATAAAGAGTAGAAGGAGACAAGTGCAGTCTGAGGTTTGGTGGAGACAGTCGCAGTCTAAGGAGGCAGTCTGAGGACAGGGTCACCCATTTGGTCTGAGGATTTGGTAGAAGTAAAAGGTCTCTCTAGTGACTGGTTTCACTGCTCTGTTCTCGGCTTTTACGTCCTAATATTTGACTCTGAGTTTTTATTAAGAACAATTAGAATTTGTTCTACAATCCTACACTCTTGGAACTTTCAGTACTTTTTTAAAAAATCTATTTTTAGGATTTTAAAATAATGTGCATTGGATACTCAGTCCGTCAGTGTTACTTGTATGCGTTTTCAAGGGTGATGGTTTTGCACTGCCCAGTCACTTGGTGTGATCTTCCTGGGAAAGACTGCTTTTCATGCTCCAAGTTTTCCTTGGTTACCTATAGTTGTTTGTGTAAGGTTGAGACCTTGTGGACTTTACCCAGTCCACCCTGAATGTACATTGGTATTGTCCTGTTTAGCTTACGTTTGGGCAATCATGTTGGTCAGACTTTATGGGTATAACTTCTGACATTACTAGGAAACACCCTCACAGCAAACTCCCTGATCCTCTGACTCTTAGAATCGTCTTCCCTACCACCACCTCAATGTTCCCTGAGCATTAGATTTGAAAGTGTTTTTTAGATGTATTCATTAGGACTTGGCTCCACAGCTCTGTGTTTTGATTGGTTGTAGTTTTCTATAGTGTTTCCCATCCATTGCAAAATAATGGGTGAGGAATACACTTATCTTGAGTATAAGGACAAATATTTATATTGTTAGCGATTATGCTGGTATAGTAAATAAATTAGTATTAATAGATTCTCCTCCAGTAATCTACAGTTCACTATCACTGAGTAGTTAGCTAGGTTTCCAGTATGAGGCACGATTTCCATTTTGTTAAACAGAATTTAAGTTCAATTAGAGAGCTGTTGTACCACCAAAGTATGGGTGCCACTGTTACACCCTTAGCTGTATTATGCTGTGCTGGTTGTTAATGTGGTTTATAGGTATCATCACTGGGTAGAACTGTTAGTTCCTTCCCTCCTTTGGAAATTTGCGTGCTGCCTTCTGGTACTGTGGGTGTTAGTCAAGGGGATTTTCTTTTCTGGTCTTATTTGATATCTTGTAAGTTTCTTATTCCTGGATGGGCATCTCTTTTTCTAGGTTTGAGAATTTTTTTTCCTATGGTTGTCCTTAAAATATTTTCTGTTCCTTTGGTGTGGTATTCTTCACCACCCTTTTTACCCATAATTTGAAGAATTGTTCTTTTCTTGACATCTCTAAGCTCTCCTATATTTTGTGGTTGTTATTTTGTCATTGACTAAATGATCCATTTTTTTTCTACCTTGTCTTCAGGCCCTAATGCTCCCAAAGGCTCCATTCTTTTGTTAAGTCTTACCACTGAGCTTTTTACTTGGCTTACTTTTTTCCCCTCACATAGTAAATCCCTTTATCTATACATCTTTACATACAGGCATGCATTGCAAACAGTCATTGGTTTAGTTTGAGGCCCCTGCTTTCTGTTAGACTATCAATACTGGGTCCTCACTGGGACTCTTCCTGGACATCCATTGCTACTGTCATGTGTTGTGGAGACACTGTAGCCCTGGATCTGCAGGATTCCCCTTCCCCCCAACACACACCTGTGCACCAGCAGATCACAGATGGATGGGTGTTGGGGTGGGCTAACACTTAACCCTGCTTCTGGACAGGGTTGGTCAGCCTGTCAGCTCTCCCCTGTTTTTATCACCAAGGTGAGCTCTCTAGCATTGCACTGGCTAGCTCACCCCTTATAGCAATGAGCAAGGAGTGGAGTCAGTTCTACTACCTTCACATCCTCAGGGATGGTTCTCCCACATTTACACCTTCAGAGCCAGCTCTACTGTTGCCCACTCGAGGTGTAGGGGCTATTCTCCTGAGTGCTGTAGCTAATGAGGGACAGGGACAGCTCTCCCATCTGAGGCTGGGAATCTCTCCCCCCACCTGTGCTGCCACATGGCAAATGAGTAATGGGTACAGCTCTCCCTTACTCACAACTTTGGGGCTGGCTCACCCACAGCTCTGTCAACAGGGTTGGTTCTATTGTGAGGCCCAGGTGAGGTGAAGGGCCTGTTCTCTTGAGCGCTGCAGTGGGGGGGGGGGCGCGGGGAAGAACAGTGCTCCTGCTCTTAGAACCTCAGGGCCAGCTCTCCCATGTGTCTCAGATGTTGTTGGAGGGGTCATTTCTCCCCTGCCTTTGCTGCTGTATGGCAGATGAGGGATGGGGTCAGGTCTTCCACACATTCTAGGGCCAGCTCCACTGTGCTGTCCAGACAAGGTGCAGGGCCTGCTTTCCTGAGTGTTTTAGCTATAAAGGGTCAGCTTCCTTGCTGGAGACCATAGGGAAAGGGGAAAGGCATCTTTCCCTCACCCCCACCACCACATTGCAGACAAGGAAGGCAGTACCGGGTATGCCCCTCTCATGCCCTCAGGGCTAGCCCACCCACTTTCTTGTCTACAGGGTCAACTCTACTATGCTGTCCAAGTGAGATGCAGGGCTCATTCTCCTGAGTGCTACAGCTGGTGAGGTGTTGGGTCAGGTCCCCCACCAACTGCAGGTGTCAAGGTGAAGTGAGGAGGACATCTTTCCCTCCCTGCACTACCACATGGCAGACAAGAGGGTTGTGACCTCCTTTCCCATTCTCACATCCCCAGCACCAGCTCACCTGTGCTTCTGTGAACAGGGCCAGTTCTACTGTGCTGCCCAGGTGAGATGTAGGGCCCTCTTTCCTGAGTGCTTCAGCCTATGAGGGGCAGAACCAGTTCTCCCTAGTGTTGCAACCAGTGAGGTGCAGGACAAACTCTGTGGAGCCCTATCCTCTTTGCCTTTGGCGTTATCAAGGACATTGGACATCAACACTGTGGCTGCATCAGTGCCATGGACCTAGGCATAGGCCTCACAGCAGCCCAGGCCCAGACAGCACCATGACACCAAGTGACAATCAAACTACCCACCTCAGCCGGTTCCTCACCACTTTCACTTCTTCAGATATGCTTCTGTCCACAGGAAATGAACTATTCTGTCTCTCTTCCTCACATCACACCATACATTTGCTCACTTTAAGTGTCTCATCTGCTCAGCGGGTGGCCCATGTTTTCTCCTCAGTCCCAGGCAGGCCTGTGTATGGTCTCTTGGCCTGCTTAGTCATCACGGCACTGGGAAGGAGCATGCTGCTTCATTGGATCTGCTTGGCATGCTCTTTTACATTTTATTCTAGCAGCATTTCAGTTTGCTCTTTCTTCACAAGTTCTCTTTATCAAATTGTATTTTCACATCTTCCTTATTTCTTTCAGCTCTTTTATTTTTTTTTCTTTTGAAGTAAATTCATGTCCTCTTTGAGTTGTTTGTACATGGTTATACTTTTTTTAATTCTTTGGAAGGTTTTCCAAATCGTTCTCATTGGGAGCCATTACTATGGTAGTAGTAATCTTTGGAGAGGATGTGGTATTTTAGTTTTGGGTGTTGCTTTTGTTTCTGCATTTGTGCATTTGGAATGTGTTAGTTTCTTTCTTGGTAAAAATTCATATCACAGGAGGAGATTACAGTGCTCAGGAGAGGACTAAGTTTTGTCAGGTGAGGTGGTGTTTTGCTCTGTGGGACTGGTATTCAGAGCTGATGGCCCTGGTCCTTCTCTGGGCTTCAGCTACTTTCTGGTGTTAGCGCCAGCCTCCTGCTGAAAGTTGTGGAGCTTCTTATACCTGCTCAGCTTTCCCTGAATTGGTTCTGAGTCCCATCCTGGGCCCACAGCTTCCTGTGCCTGTGGGCCTTACCCTAGGTCAGGTCAAGACCCTACCAGAAGTCTGTAGCTTCAACCTTGAGTTGTTTGGTTGGCATATGAATTTTAAGGATAGATTTTTTTCTTCCCTCCCTCCCTCCCTCCCTCCCTCCCTCCCCATAGCCCTGGCTGTCCTAGAACTCACTGTATAGATTGGGCCAGCCTCTAACTCAAGAGATCTTACTGCTCGTGCTTCTCAAGTGCTGAGATAAAGGTGTGTGCCAGCACACCCAGCGAAGGATAGAGTTTGTTTTAAGTTTACACTTATTTGTTTATTGTGTGTGATGCCACTGCATGTGGAAGTCAGAGGACAACTTATGGGAGTTGGTTTTCGTCTTTCACCACATGGCATCCTCAAATTGAACTCAGGTTACAGATTTGGGGCAAGTAGCTTACCCACTAAGCCAACTTGATGGCCCAGGATAGATTGTTTTTAACCCAAACATTTAACCAACATATTGTCAATACATTTTTCTAGTGCATCACTGAAACATGAAATTGACATAAATGTTTGTATCATTTATTATAGCTAATGCTATAGTTACTTATATATTAATGTTACAGTTTTTACATAGCTTTAAGTTTTTATATTGTCCTCAAAATTCTAGGTATATTTTACACTAACAGCACATTTAAATTTAGATGGCTGAATATTTGAAGTGAATTGAAATATAATACTGCATAATAGTAAGCTTGTGCTTTATGAGAAAAGGTTTTATTTTTTGTCTAAAATAAATTAAAATGCTTTAGTTTTTGTCTTTCTGGCTTTGATTTTTGATTTTTTTTTTAAAGACAAATCTTTCTTAGCCCATGTAAGAAAAAAAAAAAAGAAAAAAAAAAAGACAGATCTTGCTATGTACCTCTCTCTGGCCTGCAACTTGTTATTTAGATCAGGCTGACCTCGAACCCACAGAGGTCCTTCTGTCCCTGCTTCCCAAGTGCTGGGGTGTCTGTGTTTTGAGATGGGGTCTCTTGTAACCAAAGATGGCCTGGAAATAGAGAACGACATTGAACTCCTGATCCTTCTACCTGTACTTCTTGAATGCTGAACTTACGGGTGTATACCATCATGCCTGATTTTTAAAATTTGAATTAAATTTAACCTCACGATTCATTTATCAGTTGCACTAACCGCATTTCCTGTGTTCAGCAGTCACATGTGTTTGGTAACTTCCATATTCAAATGAAAATGGTTGTGAGTTATGGAGTGGGAAAGCAAGAGATGAATCAGAAGTTATTACAGTAATCCAACAAGAGGTGATGAATTGGACCAGAGTGGTAGTAGTAGACTGTATGAGGAGTAGTTGTATTTAAGGTATATTTTAAATATCTAATTAACAGGATTTATAAATGGATTGAGTATGGGATATGGGGAGGATTTTTTTTTTTTTTGGACAGCTGAAGAATAGACATATTTTGAGATGGAAGATAACATTTTCTGGGTAGGGTAGGAATATTCATTCAGGAGTTACCTTTTTAAGTAGGTTAAGTGGAGTTACCTTTTTAAGTAGGTTAAGTGGAGTTACCTTTTTAAGTAGGTTAAGTGTGGATATTTCCCAGAATCAAAATGTGTTCTAAGAGACCGCTTGTTGGTTCCCAGCTGCCCAGACCCAAAATAAGCACTCAGAAACTATAACATTTGAATCACTGCTTGGCCAATAGTTTAAGCATATTTTTAGCTAGCTCTTATGTCCTGAAGTAACCCATCTCCATTAATCAGTGTATCGCCATGAGGCTGTGGCTTACCAGGTAAAGTTCTGGTAAAGTCTGTCTCTGGTGGGGCTACATTACATGGCTTCTCTTTGATTCCACCTTCTTTCTCCCAGCATTCAGTTTAGTATCCGCCTCCCCCCAAGCTCTGTTCTGCCAATGCTCTGCTATAGGCTCAAAGCAGTTTCTTTATTAACCAATGGTATTCACAGCATACAGAGGGGAATTCCACATCAAAAATGGAGGTATAAGGAGACAGCTGGCTATGTAAATTGTCTTTGTTTTCTATTGCTGTGATAAAGATCATGGCCAAAATCAACTTGGGGAGAAAAGGAGTTATTTCAGCTACTGTCCAGTCACAGTCCGTCATGAAGTGAAGGCAGAACTGAAACAGAGTCCACGGAGGAA
The DNA here is from genome assembly GCA_004026605.1 of Ondatra zibethicus. Lineage (NCBI taxonomy): Eukaryota > Metazoa > Chordata > Mammalia > Rodentia > Cricetidae > Ondatra > Ondatra zibethicus. Next base: position 30,667 of record PVIU01019687.1, read on the forward strand.
TGCTGTTTACTAGCTTGTTCTCCTTGGCTTTCTTATACAACCCAGTCCCCGCGGTGGGCTAGATCCTTCAATGTTTGTTGAACATGCTCTAGAGGCCAATCTTTCTTTCTTTTTTTTCTTTCTTTTTAAATATTTTTTGGTTTTTAGGTTTTTTGTTTTGTGTTTTGTTTTTTCAATACAGGGTTTCTCTGTGAAACAGTCCTAACTGTCCTGGAACTCACTTTGTAGAGCTGCTGCCTAAACCTCCCAAGTGCTGGAATTTTCAGGCCAGTCTTAAGGGGAGGCATTTTCTCAATTGACATTCCTCTTCTCAGATGACTCAAAATTATGACATTTTGACAAACTAAGCAAGACATGAATCTGAGTTCAGCAGTTTAATCCAGAAGAACATCAGACTCTTTGGTGCATTTATAGGCATGAGGCTGAGATCAGTTTATCCAGAAAGAAAGGTAGACAAATGAGGTTGGAAGACTGAAGTTGAGGGCGCCAGAACAGTTTAGAGAGGAGAGCCAGTTATCAAGAACTGGAACAGCCAGCTGGATAGGAAAAAACTAGAAGAGAAGAGGAAACACAAGAAAAAGCACCTATTGCAGAGCCCCAATTATGTGAAATGCCCAGGATGATATAAAATCACCATGGTCTTTAATCCATGCACAAACAGTAGTCTTGTGTGTTGACTGCTCCACTGTTCTCTGTCAGCCTACAGGTGGAAAAGCAAGACTGACAGAAGGATGCTCCTTCAGGAGGAAGCAGCAGAGTGACTCAGATGCCAATGAAAAATAGTTTCACAGGAGTATAGTCAAATCATGTAAAATACTACTGAGAGGTTAACTGGAGTTGAAAGTTGAGACTTGACCTTGGATTCAGCAACTTAATTGAACTTCAGTTTCTTCATGTATGAAAGCACCATTACCTTAAGCATTATTGAGATCCTCGGGAAAGAAATCATTCATAGAAGAATTGGGGGAGTGGAGAGGTGGCTGAGTGCTTAAAGAGGTGGCTGCTTTTTAACACCCAGGTTTGATTCCCAGCACCCACGTGATGGCTCACAACTGTCTGTAACTCCAGTTCTAGGGGATCTGGCATTCTCTGCTGGCTTTTGCAGGCACCAAACATGTACATGGTACACAGACTGGCAAAAAACAACCATATATATAAAATAAATATTAAATTTATAAGAAGGAGTGGGGAATATTACAATTCAGAGAGTAGTAACTAAGAATGAAGGAAAGCACAAATAAGTATACAGACAGGAAGATGTGTAATTTTGTGTGGATTTCCTTACTGGAGTGTGTGATGAGTGTCTGCTGAGGACTGAAGAGAGAGAGAGAGAGAGAGAGAGAGAGAGAGAGAGAGAGAGAGAGAGATCAGGCTCTTTGTTGGTTTCAGTTTTTTGAGACAAAGTCTCACAGTATATATAGCCTTGGCTGTCCTGAGAATGGAATTCACTCTGTAGACCAGGATGGCCTTGGGGGGAAGTCTGTTTTGTTTTGTTTGCAATTTGAAACTACTTTGCTAAATTAGCCTGCAATTTTAAAGTGGTAAAGCCACTTGAAATCACTGCACTGACCTTCCTGCTTCTACTCTCACTATGTAGCTGGCGTGGGGATGGAGTTGAACACTGGCTTAGAATATGTGATGCTTTTGTTTTGAGCGAAGCATCTCAAAACAGCAGCAGACAAACTCACTAGTAGATATTTTTTCTTTAATATTAAAAAGGCCACAAATAAGGCTAGAGAGATGGCTCAGATGTTAAAGGCTAGCAACAGAAAAGGCCCCAAACCTACTGACTTGGCATTCTGAAAACATGAGCCTCAGCTGCTTCAGCTTTGGTCACAGAAGCTGCTCTTTGAAGCAGGCGGCAATAACTGCGGACACTCTCGGAGTGCCGAGAACAAGTAACTGTTTGATGATCATGGACACATGGAGCACCAAGCTCATGTCCTCCAAGGCTCGGGGAATATTGTTGAAGAAGGGATAGAAGGAATCTAAGAGCCAAAGGCTGGGGCAGAGTGTTAGGGAATGTTGTCTTCTGGGTGTGACAAGGCTATGATTACCTGTATAAAACCTACACTTGATTGAGCCCATCAACATCTCATTATAGTATGGGACAGGGACTCATGAGCTTCCGCCCAAGGGTCTTATGGTTATTGGAGGAGGGAGAGATGTTTCTTCAATGGCATAAATTTGGTAAGGTGCCCATGCTCCTATAAATAGCCTCTTGCCTATAATTTACTAGATCACAAAAAAATACATGAAATATAATAAGTAATTAGAGTTGGAGAAAGACAAGAGAAGGTAATGAAGGTCAGGGGAATACGCTCAAATACATTATATGCATATAATAAAATGTCACAGTGGAAATCATTGTGTATAATTAATGTATGCTAATAAAATCAGGTTTTATTATGAATGTACTATAAATTTGAATACTTTATGTTCACATTTTACTTCATACATTTTTATATTCTTTTTTCCTACAGTATAGTCAAAGTTATATATATTCTATATATATAATAAAGGTCAATTTGGTTTTGTATATTGTAATTTTTCATTAGAAAACAAATACAAAACTTAGAATCTTGCCTTAAATTTGAGGGAAACTGGCTGTAAACAGATTCTTTTGATTTTTTGTTTTCTTTTGTTTTTGTTTTTTTGAGACAAGGTTTCTCTGTGTAACCCTGACTGTCTGGAACTCACTATGTAGACCAGGTTGGCCTCAAACCTGGAGATCTTTGAGTTCAATTCCCAGCAACCACATGGTGGCTCACAACCATCTGTATTGAGATCTGGCATGTGGGCATACATGGAGGCAGAATGTTGTATACATAATAAATAAATCTTTAAAAAAAAAAAAAGACACCCATTTCATAGTGCTGCAACTTTTGTTGTTGTTAAGTAGACAAACTATTTTATAAACTTCCTGTAAAATACAAATAAGAGTTTAATAGAACTGATTCACTTCAACAAAGAGGTTAATATATATTTTCAGTTAAGACTTCTTAGTTTTGTTGTAGTTTGTTTTGTTTCTTTGGTTTTTCAAAGCAGAGTTTCTCTGTATCCCTGACTGTCCTAGAACTCAGATCCACCTGCCTTCCCCCACCAAGTGCTGGGATTAAAAGTGTGCGCCACTACCCCAGGTACAATAAATGTAAATTAGGAGAATGGGAGAGGACCATTGTTGTCAACTTGGTATTGCAGAACACTGACTTCCTATTTTGCTTCTTTTCAGGTAACATTTCACTTGTTGCATTTCCAGTTTCCAGCACTCACTCACCAACAAAAATTTTACCGAAAACCTTAGGGCCAATAAATGTGAATGTTGGACCCCAAATGGTAAGAAAACTATTGAATCTTGTATTTGACACTTCACTTAGGCAAGACTAATTTATAGAATTATTATGCTGAAGATAATTTGGCAACATAATCCCTTTAATTTTAGTTATCTCATTTACTTTAGATAAAAGTTTTATTTTTATCTGAGTGTAATTGATTAAATATTAATAAAAGTTTTGTGCTCTTAATTTTTAAGTTTAACATATTTCACTCTGTGGGTTCTGAATGTGTAATATTAAAGTTTTACTCTCTTTATGAGGCCTCTCTTTTATTGTTTAATTAACTTCAAATCTATTGTATTCTACCTGTCTTCTGTTCCTTTTTCTTATAAAATAACCTTTGCAAAAACCATGTGTTCTCATATAAATTGAATGTGTAACTGAATTTATGGGTGTGTACCACTAATATTAAGTTGAATTTATAGCTGGAGCTATAGATTTCAATTTTTTCCATTTAAAGGTTATTGTAGGTCAGCTTATGCTTGAACTTGCATTGGGAGGCCACACAGGAAGATCATCAGAATTTCCAGGATAGCCTGTCCACCTAGTGAGTTCCAAGTAATCCAGGGAAGCCAGGCAGTAGTGGCGCACGCCTTTAATCCCAGCACTCGGGATGCAGAGGCAGGCGGATCTAAGTGATTCGAGCCCAGCCTGGTCTACAAGAGCTAGTTCCAGGACAGGCTCTAAAGCTACAGAGAAACCCTGTCTCCAAAAACCCAAGTAATCCAGGAACTGCAACCCTGTCTGGAGGGAGCAAAGAGGGAGAGAGAACAGATAGAGAGGGTGTGGGGGGGGGGTAAGTAGCTGGGGAAACAACAATATGCCATTTTAATTCTAAACCCTAAAAATATTGGATGAAAAATAATTATGTGTGTGTTTCTCTAAAGGCATTCATTCATTCTGCTAGCACTCTCAGAAAACGTTGTTTATAATCACAGTTGTATGAAATTTCTCTTGCCTGGTTTGGTGGTTTGTACATATAAAGCCCTCACACAGGAAGTTGAGGCAGGAGGATTTTAGTACATTTGAAGCCACAGAAACCATCTGAAAAGCCTACTGTAAGGGAGTGGAGAGCAGTTAAGAGAATGGCTGCCCTTGGGAGCTATAATACCCTCTTCTGGCTTCTCTGGCAGCAGGCATGTAAATGGTACACAAGTGTGCATGCAGGCAGAATACCCATTTATAGAAAATACCTACTGTTAAAAAACAAAATAAGCTGGGCAGTGGTGGCACACACTTTTAATCCCATAATTTAGGAGGTAGAAGCAGGCAGATCTCTGTGAGTTAAAGGCCAGCCTGGTCTACAGAGAAAGTGCCAGGACAGGCTCCAAAGCTACACAGAGAAACCCTGTCTCAAGACCAAAAAAACAAACAAAAAAGAAAAGGAATATAATAGTGGCACATGCCTTTAATTCCAGCGCTCGGGAAGTAGAGGCAAATGGATCTCTGTGAATTTGATACCAGTCTGATTTACTGCTTATATATTTTTCTAAAGATTTATTTATTTATTATGTGTACAGTGTGCTGCTTGCATGTTTGCTTGCACACCAGAAGAGGGCACCAGATCTCATTATAAATAGTGAGCCACCACATGGTTGGTGGGAATTGAACTCAGGACCTCTGGAAGAGCAGCCAGTTTTCTTTTTTATTATTGATATTTATTGAGCTCTACATTTTTCCCTGCTCCCCTTCCTGCATCTTCCCTCCCCCCTTCAACCCTCCCCCAAGGTCCCCATGCTCCCAATTTACTCAGGAGATCTTGTCTTTTTCTATTTCCCATGTAGATTAGATCTATGTAAGTCTCTCTTAGTTTCCATATTGTTGTCTAAGTTCTCTGGGATTGTGGTTTGTAGGCTGGCTTTCTTTGCTTTATGTTTAAAAACCACCTATGAGTGAGTACATGTGATAATTGTCTTTCTGTGTCTGGGTTACCTCACTCAAAATAATGTTTTCTAGCTCCATCCATTTTCCTGCAAAATTCAAGCTGTCGTTATTTTTTTCTGCTGTGTAGTACT
>PVIU01019688.1:0-36485 GCA_004026605.1 Ondatra zibethicus
ATGGGAGCGCACCAATCCACCTGGACTGGGACTGAATGAGCATATGATCAAACCAGACTCTCTGAATGTGGCGGCAAAAGTTGGCAGATGGAGAACCCACAAACAATGACACCAGGACCTATCTCTTCTGCATGTATTAACTTTTTGAGAACCGAGTCTTTTTGAATGCACTCCTTCCTAGGCCAGGAGGGATGGGGGTTGGCCTTGGACTTCTAACAGGGCAGGGCACCATGCCCTCTTTCAAGGAAGAAGGGGAGGGAGGAGGGGTGGGGGGGTAGTGGGAGGGGACCGGGAGAAGGGTAGAAAGGAAAAAAAATTTTATTTCTTTAATTATGTTCTTGAATAATAAAATAATAAATAATAAATAAAACAAAACAATGTATGGAAAAATAAATAAAGAAAGAAAGAAAGAAAATACCCTGTGCTCTGTATGTGTTGTTCCTTTCCCTATCACCTGAGGTCAGGCTGACTTCCCTGCTCAGACAGAACCAATCATTCCATCCATCACCTGTGGTGATGTGTTGTTTGTGCTTTAACAAATAAAGCTCATCTGATGGTTAGAGTGCAGAGCTAGTCACACTAGTTAGCCATAGTGGCCAGGTAGTGGAGGCGCACACTTTTAATCCCAGCACTCAAGAGACAGAGACAGATGGATCTCTTTGAGTTCAGGACACCCTGGGCTACATGAGATTAAATCAGTCTAAAACAGAAACAGAGTCAAGTGGTAGCTACTCACATCTCTAATCCCAGCACTAGGGAGATGGAGATGGGAAGTGATATGGCTGAGTGAAGAGAGGAATATAAGGCAGAAGGAGATAGAAGCTCAGCATTCAGCCCGAGGTTTTAGAGAGACAGCATTCAGCCTGAGGATTCCTAGAGACAGGATTGCCCATTTGGTCTGCTGATTAGGTAGAGGTAAGAACTAGTGGCTGACTGCTCTGCTTCTCTGTTCTTTCTGCAGTTACCCCTATATCTACTTGGGGTTTTTTATTATTAAGACCAATTAGAATTAGTGCTACAATTGACCCTCTTAAACAAACAAACAAACAAACAAACAAACAAACAAACAAAGAACAGGTATTCATGGCATGAAAAGCCCAGAATACCCGGTTGTCTGGATTCTCACATTTCAATTTGATGGAAACATGGCTGCACCATCTGATAGAAACTAGTCCACCATTATAATTAGGAACTTTAAGCCAACAGAGAATATGGGAGAGCAAATGTCCTTAGTGGATCTCAATGGTTAGGAGTGGCCACCTCTCTTTCTATTTTCTGATCTACATCCATATTGTATAAAAACTGTCCTAGAAAATTAAAATTAAATTAATCAAAAATTTCAAGTTATGACAATGTATGAGTTGAAAATTTCCCTGGGTAGTATTGACAGTACAATGGTCTTTGCAAATGAAAGTATTGGCAACCTTTAGAAATTACTGTATACAAAATAAAACACATTAAGATAACATATAATAAAATGAACATACTGAGAAATCTGTCTAAACTTTAAAATAATGAGAAACTGTTAAGGTTTAAAACAAAAGAGAAGAGGAAAAATATGAGATAAAACCTTGCTATTTATAAATAAAAAGCTACAAAACTATAACCAAGGGGTGAGAACAGAAATGGAGGAGTGAGGGAGGGGGACAATTATCAACCAGAGAAGTATAGCAATGCTCATGCCACACTGATTCCTTTGAAATTCATGAGATAATATGAGACGATTATTATCAGTTCTATAATCATCAATTTGATAACGGTTACAATGAACCAATTTGCTAAAAGAGATAAAATACCAAAACTCATTCAAGGAAATAACCTAGATAACAAGATATTAATATAAATACTAAAGTCTTTGAACTAATAATTAACTATGTTGTAAGAATAAGCAAAGAATTATATGACAGGCTAGGGCAGTTTCTTTAGTGAAAAATTATTTTAAAATGTTTAACGAATAAGTGATATTTAACAAAATTGCAACATTACATATTTCAGGGAAGATCCTATCAGCTCTACACTGAAGTGGAAATAGACATTCTCAATTCATTTCACAAGGAAGCATTGCTCTGGTAGCAAGCTGGAAAGAGACACCATGAAAGAACACTCCAGACCAGTATAAACTTTGCAGTACCTGACAAACAAAACATAAACAATTGAGGCCAACAGGATAAAAATGAGATAAGTAATGACAGGCTTGTTTAGCATTGCTAATTCAGTGATTACAAGTTACAGTTTACAAGAAAACAACTGATTTCCCAAAGACTTACATGAGTTAGGGCATGGCAGAGGAAGGTATCAGTCTACTAAAGTGAGGAGACACTGTCAGACTTTCAGAATCTCAATTGCACCTCCTGACATACTACTTTTTGGAGGAAATGCAAGCTATCAAGAAATGATTTTAGTGCCCTACCAATCTAACCTTCCATTGATTAATATGACTACCCTATATCCAATCTTCTTCCAGGTCAAATGCAATTCTGTAGAAATATAATACAGTTGAAATTTTCAAAGTATCATTTCAATGTCTTATGCGCAAAAACTGGAATTTGCATTAAAATCCAAAGACTTGTACAAATTATGAAACTATCCAAGGAAGTATTCATAAAAGTTGGGATATAGTCCTCAGATATTAACCATCATAATGAACAGAATTATTATCATAGCTAAGCAAAAGCATGTGGGTATCATCTACAACAAACTGGATGAAACTGGAATTCACTGTGCAAGCTACAAAAGGTCCTCAGGATTCTATGCAAAGCAAAGTAAGGCAGAAGGAAGCTATGTCTTCACTGTTCTGCAACTTCAGTGCAAGTTTTCATAGTTTCCTATGCTTTGAATAATAAAGAAAAATAACTTACAGCAATAGGCTGTTCGGTGATAGTTTTCTTATATTTCAGAAACTTCACTTTGTGAATAAGAATGCCTACATTATTTAAAAGTCAAAAGCATTCTTTTATTTTTAATAATATTTTTCATATTTTTATCATCTTAATTTTAATTTATTATTTTTTAAGTGTAAATAGCATTATTATGTGAGGAATTGTTGACTAAAATCATTCTTTAAAAGCTCTCCAACTCACTTGTTTCTACCTATTATGTTTCTATTTGTCAAAATTTCTTGTTTCCACAGTAAATTCCAAATGTTGTTCTTATGAACAAAGCATGGGCTCCCTTACCTCTGTCCTTGCTTCCTCATTTTTCTGTACCTACTTAAGACACAGAAGCTTCAAAGAGCTTCTGCTGAAAGCCGCCTGGAAAGTTTATAGAAATGATTATATTTACAGATAAAACAGAAACCCTAGATTTTTCCGTGCATCAAGTTTTCCTAACATTATCAAGAAAGCACATAATAAGACTGCAAAAGCAGGGAGCGGCGGAGACCTGACTTGTAGCTCTCCAAATGCTCCTTGGACATGCTCTTTGCTTCAGGCTAATGGAATAAAATTATCTCTCGCAGCAGGGGGAACTTGGGTACTAAAATATGTTCATTTCCTACCAGAAAAAAATGTTTAACTTAGGTGACATTTACCAAAATGCCACATGTCTTGAACTCATAGATTCTAGAATTGCTTACTACAGTTTATCCTAAACCAAAGATACTCAACTAAGAAAATTGCTAGATAAAGAATGTATTCTAAGGAAATGCCATTTGCATATCACAGTATTATAAATACCAACATGTTTACTAGGAAAATGCTATGCACTGCATTTACCTCTGTATTTTCAAATTATCACACAACAAAACAGACAGCATTTTATTAAATGTTTCTTCTTCAACTTATTGCTCAGCTACTGCCTCTCTGTCATCTCTTAAGAACATCTTGCCCTTTACTGAAGTGAAGAAAATATCTACATCCAAAAGAGGTATTTGCTCACTATCCTAGCCTTTTGAGCCACTGCTCTGGCCCGGCACTTCTGTAGACACTGATATTAACATTTCAACTTTTCCATCCCAGTTCTTCTCTGTGAGTTCTCCACACAGTTTAGTGTGTGTGTCTGTGTTACTGCCTTGCTCTGGAGCTGTACTGTCTATCTTTTTTCCTCATGAGCTCAAGATAAAAGTACCATAAATAAATAGCCAGAGTTCTCAGTCCCTACCCAGTATCCCTTACCACCTACATAGTGTGGAAATTAAAACTCAAGATAAACCTCTTTTGTAGCCCATTTTTTATTTCTTTATTTTTTAGTTCTTTATCATGCTGTCCTCTAAAGACCTCCCCATGGATTAGGAAACTGTCAGGAGGCAGCTGCTACAACATTAAAGCCGTGGCAAAAGATCTATATGTAAATAGAAAGAACCACGCCTCTGGGAACACTTTCTATACTGAGATTGCCTTATTTGGTTATTCAGTTACTCTAAAACATCTGTTCTCCAATGGAAGATGCAGATATCCTGGACTCCTATAGGTTAAATGTCCCCAGATATATTGCAGTTCTAGCTCCAAGTTCTCCCTGGGGCTGAGAGCTTCTTTTATATGAAGTGATTGAAGATATGACCAAATTAAGATAAGGACTCCAGGGAAAATTTTTAACAGGTGGCTAGAGCCCCTCTCTGAAGAGAAAATGCTTTGTGAAAGTAACATAGACAGAAGGAACTCCATGATCAGAGAAGCTGTAGTAATGATGTGTAGCTAGCTACAATTATAGAATGCTAATATTTATCCCACCTACCAGAAGCCACAAGGAGGAATGGATTGAGTCCATTCGTAGTCCTGGGGAAAATATAGCCCAGATAACCCCTTGGCTTCAGAACTTTAGCCTCCAGATGTTTAAGAGGGTAAATTTTCCATTGTTTGAAGCTCTCAAATTTGTGATCATTTGTTGAGTAGAGCTAGGAAATTGGTATGTAGACTAATGGAGAGGGTGTGCCTCTGAGACAATTTCACAGTGTTACAGAGGAACAAATGTCAGTAAGGATGAGAATTCTGAAGGGATAGAACAAAGCAGGTACATCAGCACAGTTACCTGGGTGCTCAAGTTCAGACATACAAAACCCTGAATTTATAGAAAATCCATTGGTTTACAGAAAGGCAGGGTTTTCATGAAGGAAAAGGAAAGAACTAAGCTCTCTTTCCAGTCAGCATCAGCATCCTATCCCTGTGAGAAGGGCTAGAGTTGCCGTCTGAAGCCATGGAATGATTTCTAGCATCATAGATTCCTAGATGGAATATACCTGTAGAAAACAAACAAGAAAGTCATTTTGCTATTAGTACTCAGAAAGTAATCAAATATCACCAACCTTTCCTAGAGCAAAATAAATAATCCATGTCTATTTCCAGAGGAGGATTAAAGTCTGTCCACCTGTATGTACGGAATAACTGGAAGCCAAAAGTGTGTCTCAGTAACCTTAGTGATAATGAAGCAGTACTCATAGTAAGCCATCTATCTATCTATTCACACACACACACACACAAACACACACACACACACACACACACATCATCTATCTACCTATCTGTCTATCTATCTATCTATCTATCTATCTATCTATCTATCTATCTATCTATCTATCTATCATATGTCTAGTAGACATCTGTGTGTGTATGAGATGAAGAGGAAGAGAGAGAGATATAGAGAGATGGAGGAGAAAGAGATAGAGAGAGAGAGAGAGATTTAAAACATAGACAATACTGGTCCCATAGCATCTCCTCAAAGGCTAGTTAGAGATTTATTGGTGACCCGTGCCAAAGCTAGAACTCAGCACTGTACACTCCTTACAGAAATATAGGACAACAAACTATTGATTGATTTATCTTTGCTTTGCCATTTCTAATTAAATTTGATACATTTACAGAGCAACTGTACTCACCAGTGCTTTCTGGTAGGCGATTCAGATTAATCATGGCTGCAGCCACTTGCAGGCTTTGGCATTGCTTCTGTTTTGATAAGCAAAACTGGGGGATTTAGTTTTGGCCATCTGCATCAATCTTTGTTTGGACGACTAAATGAATCACTATAAGACCACATTGTCTAAGTGGTTGATGGGATTTGCTAACACTCAAAGTTAGTGATTACCTGGTCTTATATTTCCTCTGGGTTTTCTACTGTTGGTGCTATCACCTGCAGCTTTTATTGCAAATATTTGAGGCACACTGCCAGCACCCATTTCATGACATAAAGCTGATCTGAGCAGCCTGAAACCACACCATTCAGCACTTTTAAGAAAATGAAACAATTTGCAAATTCTTGAATGATAGATCACAATGAGGAAACACAACATACTGCACTTGGAAATTGAAACTGCAGCAGTAACTCTGCTGAGAAATGCTCAGACCATGCATACAGGTTTGGGAGAGGCTTGGCTGGCAATGGATACCTGGCTGTCATTATGAACAGCATTCATTGTGATCTCCAATTATCCACAGTCAGCTATAACACATTCTTTGAGTATCCATAAGCAGAAGGATTGTAACAGCCTGGCAGGAAATATACACAAAGATTAACAGCCATCTGGAAGTGTCAAGTCGGAAGCGATGTAGCACATATAACATATAAATTCATCTATGAAGATAGTGGGTCAGCAGTAGTGAGACAGCTGGTATAATAAGAGTGAGCAACCAGGAAATGTATATACAGGAAATGCAAAAGACAAATTTTAACTAGAAAAAAATTAAATTAAAAAGTATTATGATCCCAGAAAAGATATTAGAGTTCAAAAACCAAAAGTCAGTAAAATTTAGGAGCAAATTTATAAAAGTTGTTGCTTATGGCAAATTGTGCCAGACCCTAGATTTATTGATCTGTATATAAACATGCACCAGCTGAGGAAGCAGCTCTTTTCATCCAGGTTTTACAAACAAAAGTGGAAGGGTCAGCATGATGCCCCTACTGCAAAAGAAAGGCCCCTGCCACAAAGGCTGATGACCTGAGCTCAACTTCTGGGATGAACTTGGTAGAAAAAGAGAACAAGCTCAAGCCAATTGTACTCTGACCTTCAGATAGGGGGCAGGTCACAGAACATTCGCATTCATGTGTACACACACACAGTGCAATTTAAAAGTGGAACAGAAACATGCAGTAAGAGCTGAATGATGGGTGAAGAAGTATGTACAACTTGCTCTAGAGTTGGGCAGGTGAGTGAATAGATAAAGCTATTGCTCTAGAAAAGCAAGAACCTGAATTTGATCACCAGAACCCAAGCAAAATTATAAAGCATTTTGGTGCACTCATAATCTCAGCACCGGGGAACTGGAGACAGGGAGATCCAAGAGGTTGGCAGGTTAGCCTACACTACACAGTGATCTTCAAGCCTGGTGAGAGACCTTGTCGAAATGACAGCAAAAAGATATATAGTATCTGAGGAAATATATAGAAGGTTGTCCTAGGGCTTACACATACATCTATGTATATGGACATATTGCATGCGCTTATGCCAGGAATGCATACTCACAAGCATTAATCAGTCAACAATATACACCAGGCTTTCAAATCTCTTTCTTCTTAAATATATAATTCAATGAGCTTCCTCCAAGCTCTAAATGTAATGGTTTCTAACTCTAAAGCTTTACACTTTGTACTGAGTAAAGCTGATAAAGGGAATGTGAGATGGCTTTGCAGGTAAAGGCATTTGTCATCAAACCATGTCATCTGAGTCACATTCTCAGGCACCGCAGAATAGACTAAGAGAACCAACTCCCACAAGTTGTCCTTTCGTCTCCACAAATATATTAGAGTCTCACCATACACACAGGCTTACATGTACATTCAATCACATACACATAAATAAATAAATAAATGTAATGGAAAAAGAAGTATAGAAGAATCTCACAGGACTTTGTAAGGGGGGCAAAAAAGCAAAGAAAGTTCTGGATAGATGGTTTATCAGTTATGGCCACTTTCTGTTGTAGAGGATCAGGACTCAGCTCCTAGCATCTACCACAGGAACATCTGCCTGAGAACCTGCATGCAATGATACACACACACAAACACACTCACACACACGATGAATATGACTAAATGTTTTAAAATCACTGAGGAATTCTAAAGTCTCAGCATGGTAAGAACACTGGGCCAGCAGTGATCTATTTCAATAGAAGTAATACTTATTAGTGACAAAGAAACTGTGATTCTGTCATGAACAAAGATTGAATCTTTTAACTGTACTTGTTCTCAGAATTTTGGTTCCATTTTCATACAAAACAACAGTCTTGACAATATTCATTTTGTTTTTCAGTGAAATTTCTATGGTGTAGGAGTTCCTTCTGTTTGTATGTTGCTATCATTGGTTAATGAATAAAGAAACTGTCCTGGCCTTTTGATAGGGCAGAACTTAGGTAGGTGGGGAAAACAGAACTCAATGCTGGGAAGAAGAAGGGCAGAGATAGAGAAGCCATGGATCCTCTGCCTGAGATGGACACTGGTTAGAATCTCCGATAAGCCACTGCTACGTGGCAATACACAGATTAATGGAGATGGGTTAAACTAATATATAAGAGTTAGCCAATAAGAAGTTAGAGCTAATGGCCAAGCAATGGTTTTAAATAATATAGTTTCTATGTGGTTATTATGGGTGTAAGCTAGCTGGGCAGCCAGGACAAACAAGCAGGCCCTCTGTCCCTACAACAATTGGTGCTCTAATGTGGTCAACTAAATCCATGTAAAACCTGATGGAGCTTAATTTTAAACATAAATATATAGAGTTTAGCACAGCTTTTTGGTGTTTGCTGGCAGCATGCCATAGCTACTTTAAGAGAGATTTTCCTGACTCAGCAGCCACAGTAGGAAAAAAGTGGCAGTTTTAAAATGCCAGCTTTCTGGGCTATGCTGCTAGTGCTACCTTTGGCTCTTTCAGGAGACCAAGCATTTGATGGGGTTTGTGAGTAAAGAGTGACGACTTGCTTGATAGCAACTTGGACTGGCTGTGTGCCTAGAACTGTGGGGGTATGCACAGCTCAGAGGCGCAAGCAGCTCCACCATGCTGGTTTGGGCAGGACAAACAGGCACTGATGTATTACCTGAGCAATGACACGGCATAAGTTTTTAAGAAGTGCTTAGCATTATAAGAAGTACTCCTGGATAGTAAAAAATTACAGATTCACAATAGGACAGATTCAGACATAAAAGACCTCTAAATGGGTCACAGTGTTGGATAAATGTACATAGGCTTAGGAGAGAAAAGAGTATAGAGAGTCATAAAATAAAGTTAATGTTTAAAAAAAAGGGGGGGTAAAGTCTTTAAAGAGACAGAGTAAAGATAGTCATAGACTTAAAGGAGTAAAGAAAAATAAGCCACGTAAAAATGGAAAATCCACAGAGAGTCTGGATTATGTATATTGTGTTTTCTTTGATGTTTTTGACTGTGAAGGAGCTAAGTACAGAGAGACATGTCATTGTATGGGCTGCTAAGCTAAACCAGCATACATGTTCTAAAGGTATCATGGCTTCCAAATTTGGGTCTAAGGATATGGTGCTTTGGAAAAGAGGTGCTTTGGAAAAGAGGTTCTTTTGTTTTCACAGGAGATGAGAACCTGTGAATTGCCTCCAGGCAAATATGGTTTCATGGACCAAGGCCTCCTGAGAGGTTGCCATAAACACCCTCAAAAATATTTCTTTGTTCAACTGCTGACTAAGATGAACCTAGCACATAGGATATACTATGAAAGACCTGATTAACAGCACCCCCATACAGCAGGAAGCATTTGGAGAGAAAAACTATACCCATATTCCCAAATATTGTTTATAAATGTTCTTTTACATTTAAAGGGGAATATGACATAGATATAAACAGTTTGCATTGGTATGGCTCTTGGTTTATTGATACAAATTTAAGGCCAATCTTGTTATAAGTATATTTCTGCTTTGATTGGGGTGTTGTGATTGTATAGTTCACTTAAAAATGTAATGTATAATTAAGAAATATTGGTTAATAGATAGTCATCTGTAATAGTCAAAATTGTAGTCCCATTAGTTAGATTTTCTAGATGTATAGAGTTATATTTCAGTTAGATAAGTATTCTTCAAATCTTTCAGAACCTTCAGAATATGGCATTTAAATGTTTTAAAAATTTTAGAATTTTCATGACAATGAGATACATCTGCTCCTGGCAGTACCAAGCTACTTCAAGAGGAAAATGGGCATTGAAGAGACTCCTTATGGAGTTGGTAAGCCATTTGGGCAAGAAACTGCTTTTGCCTGAACTGTTGTATAAACTGGACATGAAGAACCCACAGAGAGACAACAGCAGAACTTGCCTAAAGGCAAGATGATCCTTCAGGGTTCCTGCTTCATGAAAGAGTCTACAAGACATTCTGTAGGACACAGAAAAGTCTGCTGGATACTATGGGCCTGTAGGCTGAAGATGGATGCCCCAACGGCACAGAAGAACTTTGGGTGACTGTCCAGGCAGCAAGATGTCTCTGTCAATTCTAGAATTTTTGAAGTTGCTTTCAATATACTTCCTGTTTATTTAGGTGATATTATATCCTTCTGAGGTCTTTGATGGCATTGAAGAATAGATAGTAATAATATAGTTTTCCTTAGTTATGATAAGAGATAAAGTAGATATGAATATTGTAACTGTAATTCTTATTTTATACCTGTTTTGTTATATGTAATTTTACTATGTTAAAGTTAAAGCCTTCCTTTTTGTTTAAACAGAATAGGGGAAATGCTGTAGGAGTTCCTTCTGTTTGTGTGTTGATTTCATTGGTTAATGAATAAAGAAACTGCCCTGGCCTTTTGATAGGGCAGAACTTAGGTAAGCAGGGAAAACAGAACTCAATGCTGGGAGGAAGAAGGGTAGAGTCAGAGAAGCCATGGATCCTCTGCCTGATATGGATGCTGGTTAGATTCTCTGGTAAGCCACTGCCACGTGGCAATACACAGATTAATGGAGATGGGTTAAACTAATATGTAAGAGTAAGCCAATAAGAGTTAGAGCTAATGGCCAAGCAGTGTCTGTGAAAATGTCATATCAGTTTTCTGACTTTCCTGAAACTTGCTTGTGAGCTACATGAAGTTTCTAGTCCTTTCAGTGAAATCTCTTGTTCTGCTAGATGCATGAAGGTACAATTTTAGCAGAAGAGAAACCACCCACCCTCAGTATCCACAATTGTAAATCCCCCTAAACTCTAGATTTATGAAACTCCTAATTTAATCAAGTTCAGAATTTCATCAAAAGAGAAAAGACATCAAAAGAATAATACAGACATGGCTTTTGAACCCTCCTGAGGATTAAAGTGGTGCCCACTGGTGAATCAACCTTTACTAACAGCAAGCATGTTTGTGGAGATCACACCACCTTCAGAGAGTGAATATGTGATGATAGACTCTACTAGGGACACTTTCATTCTCCCAAGAATTCAGGAAATGTTACCTAAAATCCTCAGCCATTGTTCAATCCTTCTGCCTTCTTACCAATAGCAGATCCATTACTATCCCATTTCATTTTATTTATTACAATTACAAATTATTCAATGAATTTCCAAGTGTACATCCCTTAGTTACCACCACCACCATGCCTGCCAGATACACTGTAGTGCTGTCTCCAATGCTTTACTGTCTTTATTGGCCACCAAACCTTCTCGACAAAGTGCTGAGTAGTATTTTCAAGCCATGTTTCCTCTATTATCACTACTCAAATACATATAAAAGGGAATTGCATTCAAATGAATATCTATGTTCCTATAAAACATTTTTACAAGAACTAGAAGTCTATAAAGGGTAAAAGAAAATCACAGTTTGATAACAGCTCTTTCCATTTGAATGCTTAATGTCTCACATTCAGAAAAAGGAAATCAAATATATAATAGTTGGTAACTTACAGTAAAAACTCATATTTGGGCCATATTTTCTGTACAGGTATTTGAGGCTTATTTCCAACAAATTTTTCTTTTATCATCCCCTAACACTCTTACCCATCAAAGTACTTTTCATTTTTAATTAGTGAGCATACAGAGGAATGCCCAATTTTGAAAAGAACTACCAAATGCTGATCTTTTTATGCTACAGTGTGTTATGGTTTTTTTCTTTACATACCAGTATTTTTTATTGATCAAGTTTAGAATAAATTGTTATTTAGGTCATATTTGAACATTTCCCTGGCTTACATTTCCTTCAATAGGTGTTCAGATTATTTCCTATGCATGTCCTTTATTGTGTCATTTTACATGCCAGTTGCTTATCACTAGAGTCACACTCTCAACTAGTTCCCTCATAACTTGGAGAAGTCCTGTCCTTTGGTCTCATACTGTCATAATGGTGGGTGTAATGGGTACACTTAAGGTAATTAATTCAACGATTTACTCAGTTACTTTCCAAATTTGTAGTGATGGCTTATTATATAGAAATATGTACAAGACATTAGAAATAGAGCAAAAGATACATTTCCAGCATCAGGAATCTTGCATTCCAATATGAGAGAAGTGATTGACAATCATGGAGAAAATTCTTAGTATGTCATACAGTGCCAAAAATAAGGGTGTAGTAATAAGGAGTACTAGTCTACTGTTTTAAGTAGCAGCTTACATATGACTATGCCTGAATGAAAACAGAAAATTATCATTACCATAAGAATTAAGTAAATGAATGGAGTAGAGGGATAGATACATTTAAGTGTTCTGAGCTTTCTGCATGGGTTTACTGATTTTTCTTCCGATGTCTATTCTTCCATATCTGCAGGGATATGTGTCTATCATTTTCAGGAGAGCAGTGTAGCCATGGGAGTGAATCTTCCCAGCAAGATCCATAACCTTACCATTTCATCGCACTATCTCACTAGAGAAGTATTCCACCATAAGTATAATTGAACTGGTCTGTACTGTTCCCTCTATAAGTAAGTACCTCTTACTTAGAGCCCTTGCTTCCCTTGAAGCAATCCTAACTACTCCCTCAGGCCTGTTCTCATAACTGTTCTATAATCTGCTACTTTAGCACTTAGTGCATTGTTTTAAAGTTAATTGCTTATACATATAAGTCATTATGTAAGTATGGGAGCTTGTCCAAATCATTGTAAGTAAACTCCATCTTACTCATTTAGAAAATGTACTAGGATCATTGAAACAAAGTTCCTATTATAAATGTTTATCAAATTAAGTTGGTAATTCAGTCACTCCAAGTTTTCTCTATACTCACCATAACGTTGGAGAAGCAAATATAGAGTCAGAAAG
Organism: Ondatra zibethicus; assembly: GCA_004026605.1. Classification (NCBI taxonomy): domain Eukaryota; kingdom Metazoa; phylum Chordata; class Mammalia; order Rodentia; family Cricetidae; genus Ondatra; species Ondatra zibethicus. The sequence goes on from PVIU01019688.1 coordinate 13,108, forward strand.
TCTGTTTTCTTGCAGGGATATTTTGAAGTGTTTTATGAAAAAATTTTTTTCAATTTTCTCAGTTCTTTAAGAACTGTAGTAATGTAAATTTCTATCTTGAATTTGTTGTTGTTGCTGTTGTTTGGTTTTTCGAGACAGTGTTTCTCTGTAGCTTTGGAGCCCATCCTGGCACTAGCTCTTGTAAACCAGGCTGACCTCAGACTCACAGAGATCCGCCTGCCTCTGCCTCCTAAGTGCTGGGATTAAAGGTGTGCGCCACCACTGCCTGGCCTATCTTGAGTTTGAGGTACACATAATAATTTATAGATCTGTTTTCAGACTTGGAAGTTGGAAACATGTTACTAATACCAGCTTGCAGTCACTAAAGAAATATCTTAATATTTCAAAGTTGATATAATAACTTATCTTCTTTCCTACACTGTAAACAAAGGTTCTTAAAGGTATTACTACACATTTATGCACATGCACACATACATATTCTATTAAAAACAAATCAAAACATTATCAAGGAGAAATTTGACTATAATTTTCTTTTTTTCTACATATATAATTTTTTATGGTTTCAAGAAAAAGTTAAGTGTTGAATGGTATAGCCATAGCCAAAGGCCTAAAAAGGTTTTGTTAATGTATTAACATATATATTGAGGAAAATATAAAGGCTTTCCTCATTCAAATATAGAAAATGTTGTTTTGTGTCGAAATACATATTTCTGAGCTCACAGACAAGAAAGACAAATATGTGTTTAAAAACAACACAAAATATCATCAATGAAAATTATCCCATAATCATCTTGTTGGTCAGTGACTGAAACTATGGTGTCCCTAAGGTAGTCTGTATCAATGTGTATGTGTCACTCTTAGATACATTACTGTTGATTGCAAATTAAATCTCTATAAAAGATAAATTAGCATGTAACCTAAGAAACTGTTGCTATGACTCAGCAGATACAGCATTTGTTGCACAATCATGAGAACCGGAGTTGAAATCCCCAGCATCCAGGTAGAGGTTAAGCGCATGTAATACCAACACACACAGGGTAAGCTCTGGATCGCTCAGAGTGATCTGGCTAGTAGAATTGCTGTGCTGGTTAAGTAAGACTCCCTAGTTTAACAAATAAGGTGAAAATTTATTGAGAAAGACACTGGTGCCACCTCTGAGAAGGTCAGGTAAGTATCATAATAGGCTGTTCATTTTCTCTCAGAGATCAGGAGCCATGAATAAAGGACAATCATTTTCAAACACTCTCCAGGCCTGGCACATGCAGTAGCAGGCCAGGCCTGAGTCACAGTCAGCAGATAGCCAAATAAGGATGAAGTCTGGGACTTGTTCAGGCCTGTCCCAATATGGAAAACTGTAACCTTATGTAACCCCTACTAGCCCTGGTCAATTAGAACATATTATATGGCTGCCACTTGCTTAAGCCAATCATAACTTAATTAACCTAACTACCCTAGGAACTCCCCTTGGCTATGCTTAAAGGAACCTGTGAGCTCATTTGTGGTTGTTGCCATTTTGCGTTTGTGTAAGATGGCCAACCCCAGCATTCTGGAATAAAAAATGATTTTTCAGATTGCAAACATGGATTGTGTTCTTTTGTAGGACTTCTCTAGACCCTAACAACCTCAGTCTCCTCACATGCCCACACGAATGAATGCACACCACATAGAAACACAATAAGAAACCTAATCTGAAGAAGAATTCTAGGAAATTACAGTAATATATAATGCTTGTTTAGAGATGTGTTTCTGGAAGGAAGAGAAATAAAATCATGAATAAATAAAACTGGCAGTGTAAGATAGGAATTATAAAGGCTGAATTTTGTTTTGATCATACACTACAGAAATCCAATTCTACCAAGTAAGGAAGAGAGAAGAGCCAGGATAACCAGGTACTAGAGAACATCTCCAATGTGCAGTGCAGATGACATTCGTTAGGACTTAACCCTTTGGAAACTGAATTCAGACTTCATATTGTATCACTAACAGGAATCTGAGAAAGCTCAATTCCAAGATAGGCAAGAATAATTGAGTAACCAAAAGTATTTGTGACTGGGATTAAGAGGTATTAAAGTAATAAACTAAGGGCTTTAATATAATAAATATTTGAAATATGCAAAATTATAAAGGGATTAGTATTACTTATAAAATGAAAAGGGGCTACTATGTACCTAAATAAGAGAGTGGAAAGCCACAAAGTACAATCCTTAGGCCTGAAGATGCTCACTCTGTACAGCTTTACCCATGTTATTTCGCCCTCTGTCCCTCAGTTTTGTAGTCTGCAAAAGATAATTCATGGAGATGATGAAGGGTTTATCTTGAGAAATTTAGAACAGTTTTTGGATCAGAACAGATAGTCGTTGCACATGAGCATATGTCAATCCTGGAGAGAAAATAACAGTAGTGAAATGGAAATGAGTGATTAGGAGTAAATTCTTGTCTACATAGTTTAAGAATATCCCTAAAATCAGAGAATAAAAAGACTACAGGCTACTAGATGAATGTGCAAATTTCAGAGAATTTGAAGCAAATCAGTTTATAGTTAGAAATATAATATCATTAGTAGCCAATGAATAAGTCCAGAAATTCTGGAATGTCCAGAATACAGGACAGAGAAAATAGACAGAAAAAAATCTATCAAATAAGTTTTAATAAATTTAAAATTACAGTCATTGATAAAGTTATTAATATAGTAGATTCACAGGTGAACTTCACACTCATATGTATGAAAGAACATGCATATTTTTATATAATATATATTTAACTTGGAAGTGTCATCATAGGGCTGCAATAAAAGTGCCCATACAAAAGTAAGCTGAAGAATCGGCAACTGTCTCATGTTTACTCTATTCTGATGTCAACTTTCTATTTTATATCAAAAGCAACCTAACAAGAGAATAAAGACATATGACAAACATAGCCTTACAATATTTTCATAATTAAAAATGTTATAGTCAATTTTAGTTATTTAGGGTATTTTAATGTGTTATGGCAATATTTTATTTGGTTGGTATGTCTTTCATCATCATCATTGAGACAGTGCCTTACTGTATATCTTAAGCTTGGTTGGAATTGACTATGCTGCCAAGGCTTATTTGAACTGTGGCAATCCTCTTGGTTCAGTTTACTAAGTGCTTGGATAAGACAAGAGCCACAATGGTTTGTTTTGTTTTAAAATGTAACTTTTATTTATTTTATTTTGAATAAGGCCTCTCTAAGTAGCTCTGACTGTCTTGAAACTCACTGTTTAGATGACGCTGGCCACAAACAGAGACCTGCCTGCCTCTGCCTCTTGATTGCTAGATTTAAAAGCATGAATCACTAAACCAGAAAATGTAATTTTTTTGAGAGAAGCACTGACATTTGATTGCAGAAATTATGAGGGTTGGCACCAGTGTTATAGGCATGCTAGTCCTCACATAAGAGAGGTCACACCATAATTACGGTTTTTTGTTTTTGTTGTTGTTTGTTTGTTTTAGTTTTTCGAGACAGGGTTTCTCTGTAGCTTTGGCACTAGCTCTTGTAGATCAGTCTGACCTTAAACTCACAGAGATCCACCTACCCCTGCCTCCTGAGTCCTGGGATTAAACGTGTGTGCCACCACTGCCCGACTTCACACTGTAATTATGTTAATGGTAAACTGTGAACCTTCTTAATCAGAGCTCTATTGTAATCCATGGCAAAGATACGGCAGAGCCTAATAGCCATGTCCTAGGTCCTCACACTTTACCAAGATCCTTATAGCCCTATTCCCAACCAAATTGGCACAACTTATTTCAGCAGGCAGTTGGTTAACCATGAACCAGCTCACTTATAACTATTAGAAAGACAAGGTCATCAGAGGTCTGTCATTTAGAAATGGCCTAAGTAGCAGGATAGCTGACCCAGAGACTCCTCAAGACTGAGAAAGATCAGGGGAGTTCATTGTGACATATTCTGACTAAATTATCTTGGAAATTTCTGGAACACATTCCTTTGCTGCTATGATCTTTTTCTTTCTATCTTCATTATTTCACAAAATCCCTAAAATGATCAAGTGTGGCTGTAAGAGATACTGACATCTCTTTCATGAAAATATCTGTGAGCACACAGGTAAGTTGACATGTCTCCTCTATCTGAGAGACGGGTCTAGCCTCAAATTCCCAATAATAGTTAGGGCTACCACAGAAAGACCTGTTATTTTTCCAGGTGCCAACTCACAAACTTTAAATAAATCCAGTGGAAAAAATGAAACTGGAAGACGTTCCTCTAAGAGGAACAATTGTTCAATGCAGTACAAATACCTTGTCATTTCAATCTCAAGCCAAACATCGTTGTATGATTGACATCCTTATTTAATTACATTAACGAGCTGCTTCTGTGTGTGTTAAATATGTTAAGGAATTTTTAATTAAATTATTTAAATTATTGTGTTTGAAAACCAATCCAGAGTTTATAAAGTAACAATATTCTACTGATAATGATAGAGAGCATTTATGATTCTGAACTACGACTTACAGCTTTGAGGTACATAGCATATCTTTACCTCAGAGTGAATTTATTTTGAAGATACCTGTGTCTTATATGAGATAAACAAAGTTGTGTAACTTAGGATCCAAGCTTTATTTATTATTATGGAGCAGTTAAATATAATAAAATTTTTGGTATGTAGTAGATGCTGAATATATTCTTGTAGTTTAGTTTTTCCAAGAATTATATAAAATGATGTATAAAACAATTAATTGATTTAATAAAAATATACTACAAACATAATAAATTTCTATCTCAAAAAGAAGAGAGAGAACACAAGAGGAAAATTGTCTTCTTTCTTCATTTTAGTCAATTTTTAGATTGTATACTTTTATTCTGATTGAAATCACGGCTGTTTTATGTTAAATCCAATGTAATAACCACATTCTAATTTAAATGCTACACACATACACACACACACACACACACACACACATACACACACACACACACACACACACACACATTCTCCAATAGGTCCAGGTCTTTTGAATTATTTAGCAGGATATTCTTAAAGCAATTAAAGGGGCCCATTCAGCAGGATTTAAGCCAACAAATCAGTCAGCAGTTTCTGGCCACCTCATAAAGCAGTTAAACATTCCATCCACTTCTGTCTTTGATATTTCACATGCCTTTATAATAGAGCTATCAATTTCTTGATTTGCAAGCCAGTTGACAGAGTTAATACCCTAAAGGGCTGTTGCAATGTTAAGCTCCTAAAATTGTTTCAGACTCCCTGTAAATTAGACTATGGCCCAATCATCTGCAATTTAATCCACACGTTCCTTGAAAAAACATGAGCTCACTCTTCTAGAAGCAAAGCCCCAGGAGATAGCCCTTGGGATCCACTTGTCTCTTTCCTCCCATCTCTGATGCTGATAAAGTTTATCATAAAGTGACATGCCACAGGTCTCAGAAACAGCAACAGAATAAGAGCACGCGAGCATTTTGACATTGATATTGCAAATACCAGGGCACCCTGGTATATAACTATAACTGTTTGCATTTGTGGACTAAAATAAGGACAATCACTTAGCATTTTATATACTATCACTACACCACAGATTTTGACAATAAATAATAAAACTGCCAGATTTATAAAGAAATAGCTGTAAAATTATAAAAACGTTGCAAAGTAGGTCTGTCTGATTGTCTCCTCTGCTGTGCAATTTTATGGTTTTATAAGATTCCCCATGTCTCTTCTGAGTGTGTGTATAGTTAGGGCGACTGTTGCTTCTGAGTGTGTGTATAGTTAGGGCGACTGTTGTCAGAGGATAAATAATGAAAGAACATTTATAAATTTTATATCACTATTTGCTAGATTAAAAGTTTCTGAGTGTAGACAGTTTCAGTAGGAGTCCAAAGATTTTACCTAACTTATAAATACTTAACATACAGTGAATGAAATTTTCCACAATTATTCATCATATTTTGTTTACATACATGTATATTCAACCTTAACATCAGGAATGACACAAAATGGGTACATATTCTTATCATTTCCTATGCCCTACTTTGTTGTAATGAGTCGTTCTTGTCTCACTAGTGGCCTGCTGAGTACCACATGATAAGAATCTCCAAGTCTTTCTCTTATTTGGTGACTTTGCAGCTCTGAGTCTAACAACTGGTCTTTAATAAATTTCTCTCCCCACACTCCATGATGTCTTATAAGTCTGCATCCATGTTTATCCCATCACATTTACCGGTGGCCTTGGCCTTTCAATATTTATTTCTGCCTTAAAATTAGGTCCTCTTCTTTCAGCTTAATCCAATGTTCTTCCCTCTTTCCATTGTGTTCTCCTCGCATTGATTCCCCTTGGAATATTTCTTTTAAGCCAATACCATTGACTACTACCAAATGCAGGCACAAGTCCTAGAGAGAACCCAAACCGGACATCCTTTCACTGAGATTCACTCTAATCATATAAGGATAGTGGGATTAAAATAACTTATTTTATTTTATGTGTATGAACTTCTCTGTATATACATTACTTTTGTCCTGTACGTGCGAAGGCCAGAATAAGGTGTCAGATCCCTTGGAACTCAGGATACTGGTGGTTGTGAGTCAGTTGGTATGGGTACTGGGACCTGAATTTGTGTTCTCTGCAAGAACAGCAAGGGCTTTGAACATATGAGCCTTCACTACAGCCCCCAAATTCTCAATACTATTTCTAAAGTTGACAGACTTCTTTTACACTCAATATTTAGACCAGCAATATTTCCAGACAAGGGAAGATAGTTATTTGCATTTAGACGAGTATCTATTAGTAGGAGAGTTATTAATACTAGGGCACTCATTGCAGGAATCTGACCTGTACCTGATCTATGAAAAGGGATCAAGAGTCATTGATACTCCTTTGCTGTAGTGTGATGACAAAACATCTGGGTGGAAACCACAGATTGACATCAATTCCCACAGAAGAATACACAGCCTTTATAAAGGAATTTGGGCTTTTGTGATAAAGGTCAAATGATTTGCTGACCTTGATGTCCAGCTTTCAGTGGTAGTATCAGTGTTTTCCCCAGAATTTACAATGTTTTCTAACCTTTAATTTTTATGTACTCTGATATAGGATTTATAATCCCCCAATCAATTTCATATCAGCACAATCCATTGTTTAGGACAGGTTTTTCTAAAGTTAAAGGGCTGCTCTGAATTGGGTAAAAAGGGCTTAAATCTGAGAAGTACCTGAAGCACACATCAGGTCCTACAGACCCCTTATTGGGCACCGCTGCTTCAGACAAATAAATGAGACTAAGAAAACATCATTTATTAAAAAAAAAACTCAGGCAATTAAAAGTCATCTACAGATTTTTATATTAACATATGATGATTTATGTTTTTGGAAACTATCACACTGAACCATCACTAGGCACAGAGAAGGACACTTTTGAACTATCACTGAACCAGGCACTACAATGACAAATTCCTCCAACACATCCTGCTCCAAAGAGAAATTTAAGGGGAAGATTGTCTTTACCCAACAGATGTGCATACCAAAACACACATCAACATGCTCTCATGTTCCTTCTCCTCAACTTCCCAGATGTGCTCTTAATCATCTTTATAGGTTTTGGGTTCGTGTTATACATAGAGTCATATGAACTTGAGGTTTTTATTGTTGTAAAAATCAATAGGAGATGTTAATTGAAAAACTGATCATAGAGAAGAAATATCATTTGGCAACATTTTAATGTATGTCACTTGCTTGCAACTATTTAAAAATTCAGTATAGTGTGAATTGCCTGAGAAGATGACAACCATGGATCGCATCAATGACATAAATTCTAGTCAGTAAAGAAGAATACATTAACCACATGGCACAAATTTGCACTTAGCCTTGCAGGAATAAGAGTAAAATTAACAAAGAACCTTAGCATCGTAATGGCCTTCTCCTACTAAAGGTGCCAAACTTGGCATTGCAGTTTGATCCTTCAATCTTTTAGGATTACCAATCATTCATTTCCCTTTCATATTACGCTCAGCAAAGATAAGCCTTTGACTTCAATATTTGTTTTAAAAAACCTGACAAAATTTTATGAATTACTATTTCAGAAATTTAAAAGTGTTCAATTATCACAAGAGTACATGGGATTTGTTATTCTTTAACTACCTTTTAATCAGCTATACTGTAAAGTTTAGAAGATTTGGGGCAATCTCGCAGGTTTTAAGTCTACTGTAAAGAGAGTACGGCTGTTTTCAAACTTCAGGTATTCTCTGTGAACCCTGTTTGAAGTTAACACTGCAGTTTAAGATAATTTCTAGAGGAATCGGTCCTCTGACTATGATACATTTCAAAATCTATGCTACATTGATAATGCAATTCTTCCAAGACCTCATATGCCTGCTCCCTTTATCTTCATCAAACTTCTTGAAGTCTTAAAAAAGGGAAAGGAGAATGGATTTAAGAAATTGTGATAAAATTCTGAACAGCATAATGGTTTTCTTATGCTTATAAACATGTTTATTTACTCCTGTGCAGTATACAGGACATTGATGCCATATATTAATTGAAGTTTTCTCTATTATAGTCATGAAATTAGTTTTGAAGTAGTTCCTGTGAACAGAACTCAGATGATCATTTCCCCCAAGAATAATTGAAACAATTAGATACTCAAGTTTTTTAAAACAGACATTCATTATTACACCCCAAAGAAACTCAAATTAGAGTTTGAGATGTTAAAATTCATCACATAAAATCTTTGGAAAAGAGCAAATACATTTCTAATCTTAGAATATGCAAGACTTTCTTACATAAGAATCAAAAGTTAAGAAAAGTCAAATAAATAATTAAATGTTGGATTTAATGAAATTAAAATTTTTGTGTAAGAGATGTAAAGACATGAGATGAATATTGTAAAATAATAAATTATTTTTAAAACGGACATTCCTGTGATGGGTGTGATGGAGTTGATTGTTTATTTTTAAGTCTTTTTTCCATTATCTACTATAAATGAATAAGAAAACTATATGATTGTGATGATCTTAAATATCACAAAAAGCAAACAAATAAGCCACTGTGGAAAGATCCGTAATGCCTGCTAGAAGCATTGTATCTTAGCAGGTTTCAAATATAAATTAGATGGGTAGAGCACTTATATTTATATTAACAAATGCAACTTTCATAAACCAGTGTAGACAATCATATTGTTTAGAATTCTGAATGAAATCTCAAAATTATTTTTGTTTATAACATTCATATTTGAAATAAATGTCTAGGCATTTAGTACACAATTGCATACTTTACTGTGATGGCTAAACTCAATAGTGTACTTGATGAGATATAGACTCACTTGGGATGGCCTTTGGACATACCTGTGGGTTATTATCTTAGCAAAATTTATTAAAGTGGGAAATCCCACCTGTGTGTATAGTGTCATTCCCTGAGTTAGGATTCAAGCGTAGTCTTTCTTTGTTTGTTTGCTTGTTTGTTTGTTTGTTTCTTTCTTTTTTTCATTTTTCTTTCTCTTTACTCTTTTGACTTATTGGGGGGCCTGCCACCTACCTTGCAAATAAATACACAGTCTTATTCCTATTTATTTTTGCCTGACCTTAGTTTGGCTTGTTTCCAGCCAGCTTCTCTTATTCTATCTTTTGCCTCTTTGCTTTAACTGTCCTATATTTCTGTATTTCTTTTATTTCTTACTATGTGGCTTGCCATGTAGCTAGATGGCCAGCTCCTGGAGTCTTCCTCTCCTTCCTCTCTTTTTGCTCCCTAACCTTTTTATCCTGATTTCTGCTCCCATTTATTCTCTGCCTGACAGCTCCACCTATCCTTTCTCCTGCCTTACTGTTGGCTCTTCAGTTCTTTATTAGGCCAATCAGGTGTTTTAGACAGGCAAAGTAACACAGTTTCACAGAGTTAAACAAATCCAATATAAAAGAATAAAACACATATTTGCATAATTTTAGACAAATATTCCACAGCATAAACAAATGTATCACATTGTAAAATAATATTCCACAACATTCAAGGCTTGATGAAAAGGAAAAAATTAACCAAGCACAAGAATCCACTGCTCTCTGTTCCTGAAATTAGATATATTGTGATGTGAGCAGCTCTTCCATGTTCTTGTTAACTTGACTTTTCGGCCATGGCAGACTATGACTTGACCAGTCATTCAGAATGAACCCTTTCTGCTTTGCTTTTCTCAGAATATTTTATTACATAAAAATGAAAAGAAATTAATATAAATACCCTGTGTGGCAACTTGCCTGACATAGAAACTTTTAGACTCATCAACTTTACTGTATATGTTTTCCATGATTTATTTTGAATATATTTAGGCTTATACTAAGGTAATTTATGTTACAGTCATGAATATCAAGTGATAGTCCAGTAATACAAATTGTATCTTTTAATTTGAGTTTTATTGGATGGCATTTTATATTCTACAGAATGAGGTCATTTATATTTCTGAGTGAAGTATGGAATGACAAAACTGTAGCTAATACATGAAAAATTAAATGCAGAGAGACATTTAAGATACTATTCTTGACAAATACATACATTTATTTGATCAGCATATCTGCTAAGATATCAAATATATAAAATATTTAAAACTGCAGTATCATTTTAAAGGAATTTTAAAATTTACAGCAAGGAAACATCTATTTTATATGAATATACGTATTAAAATGTGTCAGGGTATTTGAACAGTAGCTACTTACAGCTTTATCCCTTCTACTACTCTGTCATATTGTTAAAGTTGGAACTCCAGCAGGATTTATTTCTCAAGGCAGGTGGTTCCTTACTCAAACAAATGTGACTCTGACCAACATCTTAGAACGAGCTGGGCGTCATATCATTTGAAGTCTGACATTAATCCTGAATCTGGCCTCAACAGTGACAAAGATAATTCTATGCTTTCTCTCTTTCTCTTGACAGCACTTCAAGAAGTTGAAGACATCTGTCATGTTTCAACTATGATTTTTTTTCCTTCTGGGGGAATGTCTCTGGGTTTCCCCCACCTTTCTCTTTCTTTATTCCAGCTATACATCATGCAACATTTCCATTGATTCATGGTTCTGGATTCCTTTCATCCCATTCTGTCTTTTTGTGTCAATTCCTCTTTCAAAATGTGACACTCACAGTTCAGTACAACGGTAGTTGAGAATTTGACTGGTGCAAAACACAAAGATAGTGAGTCTGTTTTCTTTTCTCTCCACTTCTGTTAATGCAGAGCAAATGCACACATGAGCTTTTAGTGCTAGGGTACAGTCCTTTTATTGGTTTATTCTTGACATTGTGTTCAAATGTCAGTAAGATGCTCATAACCACAGTTTATAATAGAGAATGAGGTTGAGTAGAGAGGGTGTTAATACAGGTGAATCTAGTACCAGTGTGTACCCTGCACTAAACAGCCCAGCTGACGATCACATGAGCAAAAATATTGTCACCAACAAATAACAAAGGGGACTAGACTTACTTAAAAGTTAAATGAAATAATAGAGTGATATTAATTCATACAATAATTATTGATCTACTGAAGACCTAAAATGTGCCAATTTTGTGATTAAATAACTTTGAATTTATAAATGATCAATAATTTCACTAAGATAGAAGAAGCAACAGTTGGAAAACTTCACACAGATGGAAGTAGATGCAGAGACATAGTCTATTAAAGTTTCCAGGAAATATAGAGTGAGACATTGAACAACAGACATCAAGAGTGTTGGAAGATAGCTGGAAATCTTTAGTTTCAATCTTAAAGGAATATAGGAATCTTTATAGAGAATGGTGAAAAGTATAGAGACCGTATGAACAGACTAGCATGGTTTAAGAAACGGTCTTTTCCTATAAGAAGAAATATAACAGCAGAAGGCTAGAAGTGAGAGTCTCAGAATCTACATTTTACTTTCAGTAGCACATATTTCAAAGAGGAGGAAAAAATAAAATGAATAACAGTTGCATGAAGGAGCAGCAACAGCAGGGGATGGAAGTCAGAAAAACACACTAGTCTCATTACTTAACAAGACTATCAACAAGAAGTCAGTTTTTGAAATATCTTTGTAAAATCTATTGCTTCTAGACCCTGGACCTCCCATGACCCACGCACACAGGAACTTTAGAGAAACTGTCTTATGACAAATTTATTAAAATATGGTGAGTGTAATACAGGAAGTAAAGTCAGGAAGAGAATCTAGAAAAACTATACTGAAAAAAAAATTACTAGAGATTTTAAACCTGCTCAATACTGATAGCAAATGCAATGTGGCAAAAATAGACAAATAGAATGTATTTATATGCATTGATATTTACATAAAAATTACATGTATATTTAATATAAAAATTATATATATTTATATACAAATTATATATATTTATATATATATCGAGAGGTGATCTGATGATAATGGTGATGATGATGATATCAAATAGCTGGAACACAGCAAAAATCATGAAACTGTGGTGAGAAACTCAGCATAACCAAAGTAACAATGAAGAATTTTTAAGACACAGATCTCATTTATTAAGTAATTATGCAAATAAAAGTAACAATGTAAAATGATAAACAATGACACAAAAATTACAGAACATATAAGATGTACACATGGAGAAGTCTTCATACACTGGTATTTCCACAAATAGCTTTCAGAACCATTAGCATGTATAGGGCCATTAATAAAAGAACAAGAATGCAAAGCAATGACAAAACTTGTTTTATGTTCCAACATTTTCTGGAACACTGGAACAATATATCTTTCCGGAAAACATGAGGATGAGGCATAATGGATGTTCTTTGCATTAGTTTAGGAAAGTAAACTGTGGAAAGAAAGGAGGGCTATCAATCATACTCAAATTTACTTCTCCTAATAGAAAAGCTAGATAAGTGTATACTCAGATGGGTTGAATATATTATCTTTAAACTCTGCCCAGTATCTTTTAAGGTTCAGGCACTGATGTTAGCACCAAAGTGTAGGTAATAAGACAGCTACCAACAGACATCATAATGTATCCAAGATACTATACATGGTGCGTTTTGATCCAGAAGCCTTCTGGAACTAGTGTCAGCAAGCTCAGGTTCTGTGTGCAATGCTCCTGAAGAACAAAAAGTATGCGATGCAAGAAATGTGGGGTAATCAGTGCTGATCATCACTGAGTGCACTATACCTTCCCAGAAGGCCCACCTTCCAGGACATGCCACCTTCCCCTAAAACCCACCTTCAATGGCATTCCCTTCCTACTTTACTCCACATTCCTATTCGTCAGGTGTATCAGACTACCCATTCATTCGGTTTGCAATTTTCTGAATAAAACATTTTGTTTGGAATCATTTGATATTGAGTAATATAATTCATTCTAACCTGATAAAATGAAACACTCTTAAAAAGTTAAGGAAGGTGAAACTCCTGTTGTGTTTTCCATGTATGAGATACTATCTGATGTATTCTGTATTTTTTATTCTTTTTCTTTTTTGACTAACTGTGTGGAAAGTTGTCAGTACAAGCCTTTGTCAGATGATTAAATTTTTTTTAAAAAAATTAAAGAAAGTGACAATAATAGGTAACGCTATTTTTAGCTTAGTCATATCTTGAGATTTATAGTTTTATTTTTTTAAATTCTACACTTTAAACCACCAGATGAACTTCAATAATCCTAATGTAAAAATGTTTGTAACCTAACACCATAGTAAATAAAAGTTAATCACCCAGGTAAAATTAAAATGCAGTGAACAGCCAAATTAAATCAGAGAACTTTAACTCACTTTTTGAACTCATGTTTTAATGCACTCATTATAAGCGGGACCTCTGTATTGTGAGACCATAATCAGATCGAAATCAAGTGCTATTGGTGTAATTTTCCACTTGTCTGAGACTCCATACCCCTGAGTGATGCTGTCTCAGTACATTCAGATGATCCCCCAGGAAGATAAGTGAAGTGTGTAATTACCATACATAATTCAGAACCATAATGTTCCTGCCTATGTTTTCAGAGTCAGATCTAGGTATAATTTTAGACAAGAGCTCTTTATTCTTTTTTTAATTAATACAAAAATGTGTCTGAGCTTAGCTACTAAGTTGTGTGCAAATCATGAGGGCATTGCTAAAATTTTGACTTCATCTTCCTCTACCTAGAAATTGCCTGTGTGCCAGTCACATCATTTCTCATTCTTAAAACAGATGATCAGATTGGTGGAATTTTTAATTAGTAAATGACACAGCTTTGTTGTATAGAGAAAGTTTTAAGTGGTATTTACAAGTAAGCAAGTTAAAGGAAATACAATTTTAGGACAAAGTCAGAGACAATATATATGTTAATGAATATTGACTGATAAATTATATCAAAAAGTCATTTTTCCCAAAGAAGTGAAAGTATTCTACATGCTTTGAAAAATGTTCACTCATTAAAAAGGGATATAGTCAAGTCATGTGGTGTAGCTACTCCACCAGGTTCATTTGACTTATTGATAGGCAATGACGGACCTCACCCCTTGCCATAGGCGTTTGACTATTTGACTATTTCACTAAGAGTACATAAGGATTCCCCTCAACTGTATCCTTCTGAATTCTTATCAAGAATTTTACTCATTCATTGTCATTCTTACTAGGAAGAAATGGAGTCTCAATATGTCTTTAATTAATTAAATTTTAATTAATTTGTATTTGATGATTAGTGATGTTGATATTTTTCATGTTTATTGACCATTTTTCTTCATCCTTTAAGGAATATATGTTCATTTAATGAACTTACATATTGAGTGAGTTATTTGGTTTCTTGCTACCTAGATTGTTCAGTATTTCTATATTCGAGTAGTTAATCTGCCACCAGAAAAATCCACAGCAAAGCATCTTGCTCATTCTACATTCTGCCCCCCCCCCCATTCCATTAACTGCTTACTTGGCTGTGTAGAAACTCTTGATTTCATAAACTCCTGCTTATCAAATACTGACATTATAGCCTGAGTATGAAGAAACCACCTAGAAGGCTGATATTTTGTATCCCAAATAAAAACACAAAAAAAGGATTTTTTTTTTTAAAAAAAGAATATGTAATGTAATAGTAAATATATGGATACAGAGTTGCATTTGTTGATGAAGAAATGTGTGGATCCTTCGATGTCCTTAGAGACCATGGCCTTGGGAAAGCATCAGACTTTTGACAAAAGGATAAAAGCAAGACAATATCCTATAACTCATTCAGATTAAGTTGTGAGCGGTTTCATCAGAGTTGAGCAAAACAAAACTCCACAGTCTGCTTACTCTATTTTTCCTGAAGTCATTGCTTGATTTTGCTATATTTAACATGACACCAACTGCAATGGGAATGGATTTTATAAAACAAATCCAAGAAGAATTGAGAGCAGTAAAGATTTGCAGAGATGACCCTAAAGATATGAGAATGTAATGTTTTAAGGACAAGTGTCAGGGTTTAGATCTGGCGTGTCCCGTGAAAATGTGTCACAGTGCTTGTTTGCCTACTGCTGAAGTTTCAAGAAATGCTTGAATCACAGGGATTTGTGGTGCAACCATGACAGAGTGGACTTTTTGAAAGTGATTGAAACTTTGGGAAGGAGGAAATGGTGGAATAAATGGGTAACTGAGAACATGTTCCTACAGGATTTATATTTCTCTTGGCAACCACCGTCTCACCAAAATCAGGTGGGCAATTTTCTCACATGTTCTTTGGTTGATATCCTGGAATCACAGAATACCAAGACCAAGGCCTTTGTTTAAACTTCTGAAATTATGGGTAAAAATAAATCATTCCTATTGTAAGGTTATTCCCTCAGGTGATTTGTCACAATGATGGAAAAATTAATAACAAGAAGACAGAATAAACTAACAAAACCCCAGTTCTCTGTATTTGACATTCTAACTAAACAGATTCTTGGACAAGGTAGTCTTTCCCATTCTCTTCCTGACAACATTGAATACAGAATTTAAGACACATGAGTAAATTATGACTGAAAACCTACAATTTATTACAGTGATTCAAGGGAAAATTTATTTTAACTTATAGGTAAATAGATGAATTTTCAGAGGCTAAAACATTTGCAAGTTGGGGAATATGTTATTTGCCACCCATATACTATTTAGACAGAAACTAAACTGCATGGAAAAGCTATATATCTATGCCACATCATTTTAAAAATAATTACTCCAGTAATAAGAACAACTTAATAAAGAAAATGATGAGAGACAATGAAAGAGTTGAACTGTACTAAATATTTCACATAGCATCATGAAAGGTATTCAGTGAAAAGGGCATCTTGAGAAAGACGGAGCCTATGTCAGTTCAAACATGACTGGCTGTAAAACTTAAGACATACGGCTCCTCTGAGTGGTGAATTTGATTTGGGATAAGCACACTGGAGGCAACAAGTCAGTTGTTGGAAGAAGAGTTCATTGTTTGTATTCAGGTAAGAACTAATAGCTCCGAGCTCAGATTTTAGGATCTATGGTGAGGTTTTAAGATAGGGTTTACACACAACTAACATTATAATATGAGAGGTCTTAGTAGAGGAAGAATATCTCAGAATTTCTCACATGCAACACTTCTATACAGAAAAAATATCAGTCAATTGGGAACCCCCAAATATTGGTTATACCTACTTCTCTTTTTGGTTTTCTCTGATTATGTGTGAAAACACACCCCTCTTTGGCCTCATATTCAGGAGAAATTCTTATCATCTTGAAGGTGTTCCTTTTAAGGAAAAACTTATTTCCCCTCACTTGACTATTCCCATGACTGAAAGAGAGACATTAAAAAAATCTTTCCTTGAACACCTCTATGGAGATGACAGAGCCTGTGGATAAATCTGAGCTTCATATTATAGAATTGTCCCTTTAAATAGAACACAGTAGAGGTTAAATTGTTAGCCATCTTGTACATGTAACACAAAAGGCACCCAATGTATTTAAAACCTATTAAAAACCAATAGCTCTATCATATGCTCAGTTAGGGCAGAGATCAGCTTGCTATCTGGGCCATACATTTAGCAGGATGAGGGAAAATGAACAGGGTCTTTCAAAATGTCAAAACCATTGGGAAAGCTGGCCTGGCCTGTGCAAATGCCATTTTGAAGATTAATGGCAATAATTACGCTGGAAACTCACACTTAACAGAATACAATAGCTTTCTTGACAAATAGAAGCATATATGGGATTATTATCTTTCTGATGAATATGACACTTTAAGCCCACAAATATTTCCATCATTACTTAAGGGTGATCTGCAGTAGAAACATATCCATTGTTTTAAATCCCCTTGAGTTAGATTAATATTCATTATATCTTGCACCAGAAAGCTATCCTGATTGACATGGGGAATGTCATTATAACATGATCTTATTTCAGCGGTGACTAGTGACATTACTTTAGTTGTCAATATCAATCCTTATTGGCAGAATAGAAACCTATTCTTGTTCACAATCTGTCAACTTCTTCCGAAGTCACTTAACTCATACTCTATGTGACAGAACTAATATCAGAGTCATCGACCTTCAGCAATTTTGTATGAACATGGTTGACAGGTATAATAGTCAGAGGAAATGTAGATAATTGGATCGAAAAAATGAGTTTCAGTGTACAGCAGTATAGTTCCCTGTCTGGTTTCAGTGTTGATGGGTTAGATATAAATTTTGTTGGCTTTTAAAGGCATTTTGCCATGCTGAAATATTGTAGAAATTCTTAGCTCAAATCCCTCAAAATCTCGAGGCTGGCAGCTTCATGTTCATTATTTTCACTTGAAAAGGAGGATGACATGAATAGAACAAGGAGCTTAGGACAAAAAGTAAAAATTGGAATATGATAACTAATGACAGTCTTTTGTTGCATGAAAGAAAAACAAGTGTAGGAGAGTAACACCCTAGCACATCTGCAGTCTTGTGGTAAGGTGTGTATAGAAATGTTAAATTAGGTACTTGTCTGAGTTATGGTTTGTGGGTTTTAACCACTGAGTAGTAAAGAATCAGTTGTCATGTGATATGGTCTTATTCCTTACTCCATGGTATTCTCATTCAGACAGCATTTCCTCTCTACAAACACCAATACATTCTTCCTATTTATTCAGTTACACATATCCCTTTAAGATCAATAAGTTAACTATGTCAACCAAATATTAAACCCTTGTAAATGTATGTATTCAAGCATTGCTTTAACAGTTAAGAGTGTGAGCATTACAATTTAGGAATGTATAATCAGCTGCCAGTCTTGTCTCTTCCTAGTTGTGTGAACTTAAAAATGTTAATTAACAAGTTAAAGCTTTCTTTTTTCCCTACAAAATGTGGATAATTCGGTCTTATATTTTAGCACTGCTGAAGGATTAAGTGAGCTCATGTGTGCAAGCAGTAACTACTGTGTCTGCCTCACACCACCTGTTCAATGTGGGCTGTACTGCTTTCCTGCTGCTGAGGTCAATACTGTGTGTTTACCCTTTGCTATTTCAAAGTCATGCCCAAGAAAATCAGTACAGAAAGCAAAATTACCTAATTGCATTGAGAAATTTATAGTTGACTAGTACAGTTTAGAATATCAATTCCTTTCTAACAAAATTAAGATTTCACACAGAGGAGAATTCAATAAGAGCTTTCTTTAAAGAACACATTTTTGTCTGGATATTTTAGGTCTTGAGGATCCCCTTTCATTCAAAGGCTGATGTATCTTAGACAATATTTATTATATACTTTGTTTTCAAACATCTTTCTGTCACCCACTTTAAGAGTAAAACAGTACAAGTTGAAGGAATACCTAGATTTTATTCCCATTTTTTTTGAGACAAGGTTTCTCTGTAACTTTCTCCTTTAGTTTCCAGAAACTAAGCAACTAAACAACTCAAGGGTCACACAATTCCAAGTATTTGAATTCAAATTCATAGTTTAACCTTTTTAGATACTAAGATAAGAAATAAATTATATTATTATCTGCTGGTTCTATTGCTACATTGAATGAAGGTAACATATCATTACTAGACTAATACATTACACATCGTGCATTATTTATATTTTATACTATGTATATATAATATGAGAGTTTTCTGGAATCTCAAACAAGGCATTGTTCAATTTGAAAAAAAAATAGCACTACACATTGACAAGTCAGTTCATGTTCCCTTTTATTCTGAGATATTTATTACTAAGTAGCTAATTCTAAGTGATTTTTCTCATGAAGAGAAGTGATACTATTTATCCATGATTATTATTTATTTATTAAAATAAACATTGTTTTAAATGCTTCCCAAAGGACTTTTCATGTCCCCAATATAAACAGGTATTTACCTGGCACTGGCAGAAAAATAACATCAATTCTACACATTCTATTTCATGTAGTAATGGAGAAGCACATCTTCTTAGCTCCTAAATCCAAAATTATCCTTCCTACAAGAGAACCACACAAAACTTCTAAAATGAACAAAAAGAGAAGCATTCTTATGGTCTCTAATTATTGTTTAAAGAACTAGTGAACTAAAATGTATTATTATGCATAAATCCCATCAAATTGTTTTCTGGTGAGTGGTTGGTTTTATTGGCTTTGTTGTTAAATATTTAGAGACTTGCTTACTGTCTGCATTAGTTAGGGCTTATATTGATGTGTTGAAACACTATGACAAAACAACCTGGAGACAAAAGGTTTGTTTTACCTTATACTTGCAGATCATAGTCCATTGTTGAGTGAAATCA
The DNA here is from genome assembly GCA_004026605.1 of Ondatra zibethicus. Taxonomy (NCBI): domain Eukaryota; kingdom Metazoa; phylum Chordata; class Mammalia; order Rodentia; family Cricetidae; genus Ondatra; species Ondatra zibethicus. The sequence goes on from PVIU01019688.1 coordinate 32,737, forward strand.
TGGCAGGAAGTGAAGCAGGGCAGAAATTAAAGCATTGCTGACTTGCATGTAATGCCTTGAAAATGAGACATGTCTGCTCCTGGCAGCATCAATTACTTAGAGAGGAAGACAGGCATTGAAGAGGCTCCTTAGCCATTTGGGCAAGAAACTGCTCCTGCCTGGACTGCTTCACTGGACATGCAGGACCCACAGAGAAATGACTGCTGAACTTGCCTAATGGTGAGATGATCCTTCACGGTTTCTGCTTCATGAAAGAGTCTGCAAGATAGTCTGCAGGATACAAAAGAAAGTGACTGAAATGTTTTTGAAATTTCTTGCTACATGGAAAAGTCTTCCAGATACTATGGGCCTGTAGGCTGAAGTTGGATGCTTCAACGGTAGAAGAAATCTTTGGGTGACTATCCAGGCAGCGAGATGTCTCTGTCATTTCTAGAGTTTTGGAAGTTGCTTACAATGTACTTCCTGTTTACTTAGGTAATATTATATCCCTCTGGAGTCTTTGATGGAGTTGCAAATTTATAGTTATAGTTTTCCTTAGTTATGATAAAAGATAAAGTAAATATAAATATTGTAACTGCAATTCTTATTTGATACCTGTTTTGCTTAATGTAATTTGACTATGTTAAAGTTAAAGCCTTCCTTTTTGTTTAAACAAAAAAGGGAAATGGTGTAGGAGGACCTTCTGTCTATGTGTTGCTTTCATTGTTTAATAAAGGAACTGCTTTGGACCTATAGCAGAACTATAGGGGAATAGAGCTAGGTAGGGAAAACTAAACAGAATGTTGGGAGAAGCAGGTAGAGAGAAAAGCCATGGATCCACCACCAGAGTAAGACATGTGGAAACTTTGCCTGTAACCCACTGCCACATGGCAATACACAGATTAATGGAGATGGATTAAATTAAGATGTAAGAGTTAGCAAATAAGAAGCTAGAGCTAATGGGCCAAGCAGTGATTTAATTAATATAGTTTCTGTGTGGTTATTTCGGTTCTGGATGGCCGGGATGAACAAGCAGCTCTTGCTACATCTGTCCTCTTAAAGACCATGAAATGGACTGGTTCTCACTGAACAACTCAAAACTTTTTTATGAATTCAAATTTGACAATTTCACATATGTGAGCAGTCTGTACTGACCACTGTCCACTTGCACCTCACTACCCTACTATCAACTCTCTCATTCCTCCAAAAGTTTTTTGCACATGCATAACATTTTATTAATTAAAATAAATGTTTTGAGACATATATGGTGGAAAGAACTCTAGAATCATAGTTTAATCATTTAACTAATTCACCACCAATCCTACTTTCACAGTCTTCAGTTATCTAGAGAAAGAAAATAAAAATATGTCAATTATTAGTCAATAGTAGGTTATATATGTATAATATATTATCTTGTTCATATCAGAAAATCATTTTGAAAATGTTCTATTTTCTTCACATCTTTATAAGGTGCTATGAATTCTTTTCTTCTTTTTTATTCATCTGTTTACATTCCAGCCACAAATTCCCTCCCTTATTCTCCCCTCCTTGTTCCTTTCTGACATTACACCCCTCCTACTCTCCAAACCTCTCCTCTTCTCTCTCCATCCAGGAAAGGGCAGGTCTCCCATGAGTATCAACAAAACACAGAATATCAAGTTGAAATAAAACTCAGTACCTCACATCTATGAAGGCTGGGCAAGGTGACACAGTGTAAGAAGTAGGTTCCCAAACATCAATAAAAAGTAGGAGACAGCTACAAAAAGACCAAACCACACAACTGTAACATACATACCGAGCACCTAGATCAATCATGCAGACCACCTGGTTGTCAGTTCTGATAAACTTTAAGGCTCTAAACACAGAGCTGTCTTTTCTCTGTATAAGGGAGCCTGAGCATTCCAGCTTTTGAACAATGGTCTGACTTCCACTAGCCTCAGATAATTCATAACTCACCCAAACATATCTGCAGTTGGCAATCCTGTGCTTCACCTAGTACTGGATGTCAAATCTTAATTGTTGACTTCTCTTGACTCTATATATCATAATTTGCAAATGTTCAAAGTAAAAGGAACAATTAGATCTCTCCCATAAAAGACAACATGCCAACATGAATGTCAACTTCTTAAACCCCACCTCTACGTCCTCAAAGAAACAAGAAACTACAATTCACATTAAAACACAAGAATTTGCATTTATTTTTCAATCATGCAAGCTCCCTATTAAGATTAATGTACACAGAAATCTACTGTCGCCTCCTTTATAACTGATAGCATATTTAGCTCAAGTAGTTACAAAACTAAGCACTGAGAAGGCTGAAACTGAATAGCTGAAAATGTTACCCTTCTCATCTACTAAACAATATAAATACCATTAAATTATAAATTAGGATCCTAAATTACTGGAAGAGAGATTATGTCATATTAAAACATAAAAGAATAAATTATTATCATGTTTCTATTGAGATAATTTCAATGCATAGGTAAGGGGTACTCACCACTAAAGGTAAGTTATCACTATTTAGAATGTACTGTTTTTGAATTTTAGCTAAACAACATGAAATATTCTGTATTACTGAAAATATAATCATGATATTTGAAAGTATAAACATCAAAAATAACCAAAATGTAAGGAACAATTTTTAATAGTGACTACAGCACCGAACAATTATGTCAGCAGAAGTGAAGTTCCATGAAGGCAATTCAGAATCAAGAGATCAAGAGAGACCACAAATTGAGCTATAGTTTCAAATGAATCTTTGATCTGAAAGAGAGATTAGAGTCCTTGCCTATAGACACACTGATTCAGAACTACAGAGGCAAACACTAAAAGTATAGGTGACTCAATTTTCCATACATTTCACTTGAGTGTTTAGGAAAAGCAATCCATAACCTGGTAGGGTGACATTCTGCTGTTCTGTCTACCGGTTTAGGTTAGCTGTCATTTTTGTCCTTTAGAAAGAGAAACCCCTTCATATAGCATATGCACATAGTTCCCAAAAACTCAATTGCTCATCCCCTAGTTTTCATCAAGCTGAAATATTACTATTTTTCACGCCAAAGACTTGATGTCACTTCCTTAGATCCAATGCTCCTTCTCTGAGAGGAATGAGTACAATCTAAGTTTCATGATTAACACGGATCATTTTTCTCTTATACCATTTTTCATGTTTTTGAGTTGTGATTTTTTCATTTAAAATCAGTTTTATCTACTGTGATCTAATACCCTGGAAGCTATGTTTGGATACAAAGGAAGTATTGAACCAAACACTGTAAATGAGTTACATAAACATAAAGACATGTTTTTTAATTGAAAGAAGATATTTTATTTCATTTCAAGTCATTTTAAATGAACTTTTTTTAAAGACTTTACATGACCTTTTATTATAAAACCATCATTGCCATTCAGTTGAATTATTTCCATCAGATAAGCTTCATTCTATGATTGAGGCAGAAATTGTCTGCATTCTCTGGTGTCAGAATCCTCCATAGCCAGGCTCCACGAGGCATATGGTTGTGATAGATCTGTTTGGGGTGTTCTGAAAGAGAGGCAGTGCCTCTGGATGCTTGAGTGACTTTATTTCTGTCCTGCTCTCCTTTCACCTCCATGAGTCCCTATATATAGCTCAATATCTTATTGAGCTATACATTTTTCCCTGCTCCCCCTCACTTTCAATCCTCTCTCATGATCCCCATGCTCCCAATTTACTCAGGAGATCTTGTCTTTTTCTACATCCTATGTAGATTAGCTCTATATATGTCTTTCTTAGG
>PVIU01019689.1:0-35819 GCA_004026605.1 Ondatra zibethicus
GTTGGCCAATGGAATTGAATCGAAGACCCGGATATTAATCCACAAACCTATGAACACCTCATATTTGACAAAGAAGCTAAAAGTATACAATGGAAGAAAGAAAGAATCTTTAACAAATGGTGCTGGCATAACTGGATGTCAACCTGTAGGAGAATGAAAATAGATCCTTATCTATCACCATGCACAAAACTCAAGTCCAAATGGATTAAAGACCTCAATATACATCTGACCACACTGAACCTGATAGAAGAGAAAGTGGGCCTGCAACACATGGGCACAGGAGACCACTTCTTCCGTATAACCCCAGTGGCACAGACAATAAGAGCAACAATGAATAAATGAGACCTCCTGAAACTGAGAAGTTTCTGTAAAGCAAAGGACACTGTCATTAAGACAAAAAGACATCCAAATGAATGGGAGAAGATCTTCAGCAACCCCACATCAGACAAATGTCTGATCTCCAAAATATATAAAAAACTCAAGAAACTAGACATTAAAATTCTAAATAACCCAATTAAAAAATTGGGTACTGAACTGAACAGAGAATTCTCAACAGAAGAATTTCAAGTGGCCAAAAGATACATAGAGACATGTTCAACTTCCTTAGCTATAAGGGAAATGCAAATCAAAACAACCCTGAGATATCATCTTATATCTGTCAGAATGGCTAAAATCAAAAACACCAATGATAACCTATGCTGGAGAGGATGTGGAGTAAGAGGAATACTCATCCATTACTGGTGGGAATGCAAATTTGTGCAACCACTTTGGAAATCAGTGTGGCGGTTTCTCAGAAAACTGGGAGTCAACCTACCTCAGGATCCAGCAATACCACTCTTGGGAATATACCCAATTGATGCCCAATCATACAACAAAAGCATTTGTTCCACTGTGTTCATAGCAGCATTATTTGTCATAGCCAGAACCTGGAAACAACCTAGATGCCCCTCAATGGAAGAATGGATAAAGAAATTGTGGCACATCTACACACTAGAGTATTACTCAGTGGGAGTCATATTCTTCAGAGGGGAACTGTAACCGCCTTAGGATTCCGATCTTCCTGGTACACAAACATTTGAAGTCACTCATCTATCTTATTCTTCTTAGCCCAGAAATGATGTTCTACTAAAGGCAATGTACACACCAGTGTCTTACTCCCAGTTCAATTGCTAAAGGACCATGCATTCATCTGGGTTGCAGCACTGGGGAAAGAAAATTGGAGGTCAGGTATTACAATGCTTTATCCAACCAATGAAGGAAATGCTTGAGTGTCTGAGATAGCCCAGTATATTTCATTGACCTTGTATATTACAAACTACATTAATTCATTTTCAAATTGATTCTTATACTCTGAATCTCATTAAAAGATCAGCAACTCAATGATTATTGATATAAAAAGTGATATTTTCAATAATAAAATTAACACGTGCAAGAATAGACACATTTACACAGACAGGAGCTCAAGTCTTCCTGAGCATCCTCAAGCTAATTTGTGTCTGGGTTCTGTTCAAATAACCACACAATTCCCCTCCTTTCTCAATCGACCACAGCCCTGGCTCACTACTGCCTCTAACTCATCTTAATGAACTGTGAACATATTTTCTGGATCATACACAGCTGAAGATGTTTATAAGGGAATAAGGAGGGTGTCATGTGCTCTGCAATAAAAACAGAGTGGAGAGCACCATGTGCATTCCTAGGAGATGAAGTGAAGGAAAACTCAACAGATAACATAGTAGCTGCCTCAGTAGTCAGCTGGGCACAGACTTGCTTAGGATAAAGCCTTCATTAATAAAGGAATGTTTTGTAAAGGCAAATCCCAGAAATTGGCAATGGAGCTCTACACGTGCCACTCGACTAGAAGAATTGGACAAGACAGGAAAATGAAGACTAAAAACATTTTGTTACAAAGTTATTTCCCTTGGTAAATAAGAAAGAAATGCTAAGCTTTCTAACCACTTGCCACAAAACACTACTGTGAGCGATAAGACAAATCCGCATTGCTCTCTAGCCTTCAGCACAAGCTCAAATCCAGATGGTAAATACTGGCTTGGGTTACTACATTTTTCTAACAAATCTGTTGTAAACTTTAACTACATATTTGCTTGTAATAAAGAAACTGAGGCATATTCCCAACATATTTTATTCATTCTATAAATATTTTCATCCCAATGTTTTTCTCAACTTATATTTCAGAAATTTCCAGTTCTCAAGTTATCAGTTAATTTAATGACTGTTTGTTGTTTTCAAGTAACTACACATTTTTTTTAAAAAAAGAATCAAACTTTATTGCTTTAAAAACTAAGTTTTCAACTTGTATATAATTTTTAAATTCAGAGCTTACTATCATTTTGGTATGTAAACTAGACATCTTATCTGTCTTTTTTGATCAAGTATTCATTCAATTTTTGTCCTACAAATGTATTAATTGAAAAGGACAGGTGCAAATAGTGTGTAGTGACTTTTACTCTGTCAAGAATTTTGGAAGAGTAGTTAAATAGAGTATGTAGATATGTCTGGTTCTCTTGAGGTTTGTTAAGCTGATCCTTAACACCATAATGGTGAGTAATCAGGATTTCCAGGGTGATTGAAATCATTAGCAAATCTCTCAGACAGCACTTCTCCAGACAGCCACAGCACTTCTAAGTCACTGTATCCCTCAATAATTCTCATTGAATGGCTCAGAATTTAATACATACAATGGCATTCAGTTATTGTATATAGATCTTGTTATATCTTATTTCCATGAGAAGTTTCCTGTCCACATGAGGAAAGGGTATCACATGGGTGTATGATTTACTTCTCCAGTTGCTGTGGTGAAACCATGATGAGGGATAAGTGATGGAAAGAAGGGTTTGGTTGGCTCACAGGTTGAGGGTAAGGTCTAATACAGTCATGGCAGCAGGAGCTTGGCACAACAGGTCACATTGCATCCACTATCATGAAGCAGAGGGAGATGTAGGCACGAGCATAGCTAGGACTTTCCTTTTCATTAAGTCTGTCACCACAGCCATGGAATGGTGCTGCCTAAAGTACATGGCTCTTTCCATTTCAATTTAACCTAGTTAAGACAAACTTTCACAGACAAGCCTGTTGCCCTCTTCTGGACTGAGTGCGGTGGCACCTGCAAGCATGCACACAAACACACATGCTCACACATACACACACACACAAACGCACACATGTGTGCAAGTACACACACACAACATTCACACTACACTCCTAAAATTAAAAATGATAATAATTTTAAGAGAAAAGAAATGTCATATGCTCCTGCTATTCTTTTCTTTGAGTTTCCCTAACAGCTTTTAGTTTCATTAAAAAAACCAAACAAACAAAAACCAAAAACAAAACAAAACAAAAAATGGTTTTCTTTAACCTTGCACCTCATCTTCTCCAGGAGCTTCCTGCTGTGAAATACGGATCCTGCTTTCCAAACATTCAATTCCATTATTTTTGTATTCTTTAGAAAAATTACTTGAAGGCACTCACACTGGAAATTTCTTCCTATTGTCATTTCCAAAGGCTGGGACAATATTAGTTGTTTGCCAGATGTTGGGGAAACACTAAAATTAAAAGACAAAATTTGATGCGGTAGCTGAAGATGAAATAAAATGTCAACGATGAAATGAATGCATTTTGTCCTTTTGTGTCTGAAGCACTATAGAACTCTATATCAGCATTTCCAATGCTTTTATAAATGTAATCAAAACAATGACAATTTGTGTTTGTTTTCATAAGAGTTATATCAAAACGTTTAAAGGTTCTCCCCAGGTGTCTGCTTTGACACATTTGTTATATACAGTGTGTTGGAGACTCTCCAGCAAGTTTAGATTTTCTGCTCATCTTTCCATAACTGATTTCTAATGTAATTTCCATAGAGGCTAAGGCAGATATTTTCTTATTTATATCGATAAAATGTGAGTAGCCACAGTGTAACATGTCTTGCTGTCAAGGTCACTTCAGTTTTGCTGTAGTTGGAAGATGTTGTCCACAGCTGAAAGTTGCATGCGGGTCCTGGCAGTGCTTTTGAGATCAATTGAGATGTCATTGTTTTTCCAGCTGCAAGACCTGTCTTTATTATTAGAGTGGCGGTCAAGTCCCTAACACTAACAGGAGTATTCATGCATCCACCTATAATTTTGTCAGTTTCTGTCTCATGAATGTTGGTGCTGTCCTATTTGGTGTGTACACATGGAGAGCCATTATTTCTTTTTACATTATTGACTTGTGTATTCCACATTGCCCACTTTTGTCTCTATAGCTTTCAGACAGTATATTTCTTCTCTTGAATCAATGTTTCTACTAGGTTATAGATTTAACTTGAGTGTGCTTGGATGTGAAAATGCAACATGAATACTGTAAGAGTGAAAATCTTTCGATCATGACATGCCTTCCCATTTTTAAGGTAACAATTTTATTATACACATGGCCTTGTTAGTAGGTTATTTTTTGGCTTAAATGACAAATTTCCCTGTTTACAGTGAGCTGTCAGAGGGCATAACTATGTGTACCACATTAGACATGCCAGGATGTGATATGTGAAACTTGCTCACAGACACTTAACTGAAGTTTCTGGTCAATGTCCTCTACTGCTTAAATTCAAACCTATCTTTGCTACTTTCTGGATATTAAAATTAATTTTTCAATATCCTGCTTTTTAATCTTTAAGAAGTGGATATTCTTATGATAACTCTACTTTGTAGAACTTCTGTGTCTAGAGCAAGTATGGCATAATCTTCATGGTCACCTGAAACCCTTTCTACACCTCCAGGCTAGGTGCCCTCAGCCCAATCACCGAGCTTGATTCCTAGTCAATAGCCATGTTTGCCATGTTAGAGAAATATAAAATGAAATCTATGGTTAAGCAAAGAAACGCTTCATTCTGCCTTTCAATATTGTTACGTTAGCAAGAACTGAAAGCCGTTACTTCTGTTAAATATTCCTCTAAAAGGGAAAAAGAATCAGGGTCTGTATTAGTTAATTTGTGTTGGTGTAATGAAGTCAATGAAGGAAATGGCTAGGTGAAGAGTAAGAGGTAGGACAGTGGTGTGACTTCATTAATAACTCAAGACAACAGAATGTGTATAAACTCAAGGCAGGGAGATAGCCCAGGATACAGTGGTACATTCACAGAAGATCTTTAAGATGAGAATTGGGACTCAGCTTGGTAGGAATGCTCTGTTCTGAAAAGGGGACATGGGAGGGAAGACAGTGGGGTTACACTTGTTGTAAAGTGTTTCCCCTGATCTGTCTGGATGTGAAAAAGGTGTGTCACCTGCAGCTTTATAGACCATACAGGTTTCTTTTGTAAATTAAACAGAAAAGAGCACACAAGTAGATATTTCAGTGCTTTTGTAAAAGTTAGAAATAAGAAAGCTTACTGTGTTGCAGTTTTTGAAAAGTTGAAAATTATGAGCATGACTAAGTGGAAATAATGCAAACCCTTCGCTATTATTAATGCCATAAAAGACTCTGTGCATCTTCTCTTTACAGTCCCTTCATTGCGTACTCACTGGTTGTTCAATAACAGATTAGCAATTTCACAAGAAGTTTATACAAAATTTAGAAAAATTACCTAGTCATTTTTCCAATGTACTTTCCTAAAATATCTCTGTATTATAATATTGTATAACATTTTATTTTATTCTCCAAATCCTAACTGATGTCCCCGAGGTTCACCCATGCAACTTTCACTGTAGTTTCATACTTGGATCATGATGTAATTTTTGCCAAGGAGAAGTCATAGGTAATTCCAGTCTGATTTCCTCATCTGCTCAGACCATCCAGGTCAGCTTACTGAACCTCTCCCATGTATCTAGAAGGTCTGTTCTTGGACAGAGTACAGACAATAACCATGAATCTGGTGTCTCCACGATTCTTGAACTACTAGTAGAACTGTTCCTAGTTCACTACAGTTGTTCAAAAAGGGACCAAAGTCTGATATAATCCACCTAGGACAGTATGCCACAGGGTGTCCTGAGAAGCAGGAAGCTCATATGCTGTGCCCATGGCTACAGCTACAATATATCCTGGAGTAGAGTCTGCAACTCTGACTGGAGTTGCCTGCCGCTATCTATCCAGCAGTATGTATGCTCAGGCTTAGAATCAACTTCCCATCCGCGGCCGAGCACCACGTGCCGTGCTTCGGCCCAGTCTAGAGAGTCAGGCCCAGCATGCACATCTGGAAAGCAAGAGAGATTTCCCTGGGGTTCGGGTGGGATGATTTGGGCTGGTTTATTTAAGATGACATCCGCAGAGCCAGACCCGTCCTAGGGACTAAGCAAATATCTCTCTCCTCGCAATTACATCCTTCGTCCTTTAAGTATCTTGCAGCAAGGGTGAGGGAGAGTTCACGGACGAAAGGATCACATTTGGAAAGGCATGGAGAGATGGCTTTCAAGTGCCCAAGCTCCCCAGCTGGAAGAAACTGGCATGGATGTGCCTGGTGTCAGTTTCCTCATCTGTAAACTGGGAAGAAAGCCCATGCCCAGGGGCCTAGGACTGTAGTGAGGTAGAAAACGTTGCAGCCAGGAGACAGGAGCCTTTGGAGGATGTGAAGCATCTTGTCTTCACCTGGAGAACCCCTGGGCTCCTGGAGAACTCTGCAGCCCAGCCCGGTGCACAGGGGTGAGGCCCGTGGAGGCGGAGACGACCGCCCAGCATCAGCGAACCAGCGCCCGTCTCTCAACGGCCAATGACAAAGCATCTTACAGCCCAGGCCGCGTTGGGAGTGAGGCTGCGGTGAGCGAGGCGCTGACAGGGACCCGCAGGGGCATCTAGCACAGACCCCTGGACCACGCCGCCATCGCAGCCTCCCGCCCAGTTCTCTCTCTGCTCAACAAAAGTCATGGGAAGCTCGTCAACTGCATTTTGGGATTCTGTAACTCAGACAGTGGAACACCAGCTTTAAGTTCTGGTTCAAAGTGTAAATCCATCTAAACTCTACTTTGGAATGACAACTTGTAAACATATGATCTATTCATAAGGGTAAAATATGTTAATTTTTTTAGACTTTTAATTTTCACAAATAAATAATGTAATTGACAAAAAAGTCTACATTGCCTTTGGAGTTACCTTCATTTGAAACATGAGTCCTGAGTGAGGTTTCCAAACATAAAGAAATCTCACAAGAACACAGGCAGGTGACAACTCATAAGTACAAAACACTGTGTGATCAAAAAAAAAAAAAGATAAATCAGAACATGCATCAATACTGCAAATAGGCACAAAATGCCACTAAGAAGACATAAATGTGGATGTAAGCCACGGTATTGTTGAAGAAATAGTCTCAATGAGTCAACTTGAGATGATTCATTAAACTTTTGTTTTATGCTAACTAGAAACACACATACACAGACAGAGAGGGGACAAGAAAGAGAGGGAGAGGACTTTATAGCCCTCAGTAGGTCCAGGAAGCATGGCCATTTACTGAAGGAGACAAAGAATAACAAGTTTGAAACTGCTTGAAATTTAAAAAGACAGAGATAGGGTGATGAAATTTGAAAGTTTCTGGTGGGTAGGATTTGTAGCCTTGGCTTTATAAAATATCCTAAAAAGAGAAAAAAAATGCTACATACACCTTATTATGTCATAGTAATAAAGAAGCAAGGGAAAATATTTCTTCCAGATCTATGCTGGATGGAAAAATAAACTATTTCTGGGTGTCACCATGTTGCCTCCTTTGTTTTCCTTCTCTTCAAAAGCAGGGGCATGTGCATGTGGATTTCCATATTCAGCAAAATCATTTCAAAACAAAAAAAATTGTTAGTGCTTAAACTGACAATTTTTCATGTGTTTGAAAATCACTCCCAGGGGTAACAAATTTCTTGTCACCCCTCTGTCTTCTCCTTTCCTCTTTTATTCCTTCCCCCATCCCTTTCTTCTTTCATGAAAATTTTGCCAAGCACCTAACAAAGTTCACATTTTTATAAAAAGTGTTTTAAGCACTGTAATACTTTATCTGGAGCACATTCCAGTGTCCCGTGGCTCTGGGGTCCTGGCATGTTGGCATGGTGCTTGAGGGTGTGATAATACTCTGTGGAGGATGATGTGTTCTGGGAACCCCCTGACTCTCAGAGAGCTGTGCTAGTAAATGCTGTGGGAATACCTTTAGCCAATAGCCTTTAAGACGTCTTAAGGCTTAGTACAAACTTTGTTAAACTATGTAGATATGTATGACTCAAAGGAAAGTTGTGTCATTCATCTGTGCATTGCAGCCACTGTGAATTATGTGCCCCAGTCACAATTATAGAACAGCTTTCAGACACCCTATGGGAATTTTCTTCATGCCCACCATCATGATCACTGCCTTTCTCCCATCATACACAAATGTTAATGATAAAATTACTCTTTTCTGTAATTTGCTGTGCTAGAAAATCTCACCATCTTTTTGTGTGTTACATTTATAAATCTCATACTAATTTCAATGTTGTATTTTTAACATAAATTATGCTTACTTATTTTGCATTGATTTTTTTTACTACAGACATCCACATTTCACCATATTAAAATTATTACTTAAATGAAGAGAGATATTTACCTATTTATAATTGTTTTAGCTTTTAAAAATATTTGATTAATTCTTTTATAATTTTACATAAGTTGTTTTAAATCATATTAATCCTTCACTCCTCCCATTAACTCCTCCCAGATCTACACCTACCCTCAACTTTGTCATTTCTATTTATTAAATTACTTATAGAGTCCAATTTGTGCTGCCTTTATACCCTTGGTTGCGTGGCCTTCCTTTGGAGCATGGTTGACCTATCAGGGCCCATAACCTTAGAGAAAAGTATCTGTTGCTGTTCCAGAAACCATCGACTATCCATAGTGCCTCAGGATCGAGGACCCCTGTGAGAATGACGACTGCACTTCTGTGGATCTTATGCAGGCAAAAGCAGCTGCAGTGAATTCATGAGTGGAAAAGACACATCAGACCCAGAAGACACTGTTTTGTTCTGGTCTCTTCCCACCTTGTGTCTTTTTCAGTCTTTGCTCCTCTTCCTTTACAATGATCCCTGAGCCTTCGTGACGTATATTGACAATGTCCCATTTGTGGCTAGATGTACAGTACTAAGCATCTTTCTGCCTATGGAACAGGTCCTAGATCCAATCAGAATGGCACTGGCCACACACATAAAATGACTCATCATTATAGTCATAGGGCTCACCTGTTGTATAAAACTGTTGATGACTTTTACTCCCAGGAGTCTGCATGACCCCTTAGAGAACTGTAAAAGCTAGTCAGCAGGGAGGAAGCTTCCTGATAAATAGCAATTTGATTATAATATTATAATAACACGTATGGTGTCAATGTTATATAAACAAAGAAAAGGAATGTTGACAAAGATGTGGGAAGTGTAATCCCTCATATGCAGTTGGTGAGCATACACAGTTGGTGGGAGTGCACATTGGTACAGGTGCTGTCAAAATAAGTATGGTAGATCTTCAGAAAACTAGACATGGATCTATCATATAACTAGTAGTTGGAAGTTTCCTGTCTCAGAGCTGCTTGATCCCAAATATCCAGCAGTCACTCCCAAATTACTACACAGAGGCTTAATATTTCTTATAAATGCTCAGCCAATATCTCAGGCTTATTATTATCTAACTCTTACATTTTAAGATAACCCATATTTCTTATTTACGTGCTACAAAATGGCAGTATATTTTCTCAGTAGGTGTTCCCATCTTGCTCTCTCTACATCAGGCTGGAATCTTCAACTCCGTGCGTCTTTTTCCCATCATCCTTAGTTTGTTCAACATGCCTCTACTTTCTGCTTGGTGGTTGGCCAATCAGAGCTCTATCAATGCAATTTGAGTGACAAATCTTTACAGCATACAAGGGTATTATTCCACAACAACAACTCAATTATGATACTCTTAGATGTACCCAAGGACTTTATTTCCAACTCTGGAGACATATGCTCATAGATGTTCGCAGTTTCTCTATTCAGAATGCTTTAGGCATGGGAACAGCAAAGACTCCCTTCAACTGATGATGGAATATAAAAAAGTGATGTCACAGATTTTTATTTACTTGAAAAGAAAATAAAATCATAAATTACAAAGGTAAATATATGGAACTGACTACATACTGAGTAAGGTAACCAAGATATAGCAAAACAAATGTTCTCACTCATATATGGGTCTCAGAATGGAACCTGCAGATTGGTGTGTTTAATTGGAAGTACCTGTAGAACCCAGGCACTAGAAAGGACCCTTGTTAGGAAATCACAGACATCACAGAAGGAGAGGTAATACATATGAAAGTTAAAGGGGAATGATGGGAAAGGAGGTAAACCCCAGGCATGGGTGTGCATGAAAGGGTTGAGAAAATGACTCAGCACTTGAGAACACTTCTGCTCTTGAAAAGGAAAAAAACACATATCTCATTACACAGAGCTGCACAGTTGTCCACAACTCCAGGAGATCGTCTTACACAGACATACACACACACAAACACACACACATACACACACATTTCAAATTTTCTGTTGAGATGTCAGTTATACAATGGTCATATGAACATACGTAGGCTGGCAATTTAAAAATAATGAAGAGAGTATGTTTAAAATTTCATATCTGTTTTCCTAGTGAAGTCCCACTTGTCTGTACTTCTCTTACACCTTGAAAAGGGTTTGAGTTATTTAGTTTTGGAATCTTTTTTGGTGGTTGGCAGTGGTGGACTATCTGGTCCACTTTAGTTCTGAAGGTCACTACTTCTGAGAAAAATGTATTATTTTAACACCTAGGAGCAATTTAAAAACCCATTAGACATACTTTCTGCTTCCAGGCCATTAAACTTGGCAGGCTTGCCCATCAGCTCTTAAAAGTGAACTCTAAATGAGGTCAGTGGCTTCTCAACCATTTCCAAACTCCTTGGTCAGAATCATCAAGAACTACGTGCACCACTCAAAATATGGAATAGTGTCATGTTTAGCCTGAATCACAAGGATTGAAACATACTTTACTTCACAAAACTATTTAAAGAAAAAAATAAAACCTGTAAAATAACCTATAGCTGGGATGTGTTCTTTCTAGTGTTTTGTTTTGACTGTTTGTAGTTTTTTTCCTGTTCTTATTGGTAGACTAAAAAGTGAAGGCTTGACTTTCCAAACTTAATGTAAAGTAGGAAAGACAAGCATTAATGTTGTCTCACGCAGGAAAGACCTAAAGCAGTTCCATATTCGCAATGCCATTTAAAATTCATTCTGTAGTGCAGATTATTAGGTTTGCTAAAATAACTTTAAATTTTCTTTGTAAAATCATCTTCTTGTCAATAGTAGGCTCAGCTCGCTTCTTATTTTAAATTTTCTTTGTAATGCCACCACACAATTCATCTTCTTGTCAATAGTAAGCTCAGCTCAATTCTCACTTTGTTTCATTTTCAAATGTCATATCACAAAAATAGAAACTATTCTAATGACACCTCTGAAATCTTGAAATTATACTTTATAAGATAAATAAAATTGTTATCAACATAATGTTCCCTAGTGTCCATAAAAAAAAGTCAAAGAAAGTATTAGTGAAAAATGCTAGTGAAGAAACATTTCTGTGGAAGTCTGAGTTGATCTCCTGTAGTTCTACACTTACAGAAGAACTCTACTCTTAGTGAACAAGTGCCTTTCTTTCCTGATGATGATGTGGACAAAAAGTCCCACATGAATGCTTCATTTGCTATGACTTTTAGACCTAGGTCAAAGGTTCACTTCATCCAGGAGATATGAAGCCCAGCAGGAAGGAAGTTACTGTAGCCAATGCACTTTAAGTATCTATGACATTCTCAGGGATGGTACCAGCCTGAGTAGGGAGAACATGAAAAGACTGGACTTGATTTTTGAGGGTGTTAGTCAAGGGGATAGGATCAGAACATTGAGTCTGCAAAGCCTCTGGCTTCAGGCTATTTTACTAACACAACATATGCTTTCTAGGAATGATAAGGGACATGTTGTAAATGTACTAATGGGGTCTCTAAGTAGGAAAGAGATCCTGGCAGCCCATGGAATCAGAGTACAAATGCAATGCTGGTAGCAGGCACTGGTGAAGAAGTAGAAGTGATAAGGGAACCTGTGCTTCCTACAACATCACTAGCTAAGTGCTGTGAGGGTTATCCTGTGGACTGCATCACCTGCACACTTGTGGCTGATGATTAGGTTGGTAGTTCATTTGTGTAGGTGGGAATTTCCTTGAGGGTGAAAACTTGGATTTTTTTCAACGTTTTCATTTTTATCCTCAATAGATACCAATATCTGATACATGAAAATATCCTAGGATTAGAATAAGACATTTCATGAAGAGAAAGAAACTTCTCAACTCTAAAAAAAAAAACTTTGAATTTTAAGTTACAAGTTTTGGGTTGGAGAATTTTGACACCCAGGTTACCCTTTATACAAATTTCCATTAATTCAATCATGTATAACAATTTTTTTTCTATATGGCTATGTTGATAATTCACTTTATTCAATCTTTTATCATTAAACACTAATACATCATTTGGTTTGAAAGATACTTCTAGAAGCAGAGGAGTGGACTGGAAAGGATGTGTCAGGAAGGAACTGGGAGGAGAGAACTGAGGGGAAATTTTGGTTGAGATGTAAGAACAAAAAAAAAATAAAGAAAAGAGAATGAATGGTGTTTCTCATTTCAAAGAAAACAGGACTGGAAAAATCTATAATATATTAGTTTGAGGTTAATAGGATAATTCAATAAATAGAAGACAAACACATGAAGAACATCAACAAAGAACTAAGCACATGAGCATTCTTACAAAATGAACAGCAAAGTAGAACAAAGACTTTCATTAAATCTTGGTCAAATATGAGTAAAGAAATCTTGGGTACTTTAGTCTAAATGTCAGAATTCAAAAATCCAAGAAATAAATTAACTCTTTTATTTCAAAAACTTTGTGGGCCACTTTTTCATAGTCAGAAATGGAATATAATACCCTAAAAGACAGACAGATACATGAGACAAAGATAGATGATTTTAGACTGATGGATAGATAGACAGATAGGCTGAGTAGATTATAGACAAATACATGATATAAGGTAGATATATATGTATAACTGTTTTGCTTCACATGTGAAAGAATCATTAACAATGTAAAATTAAATGATCATAATAAAAAGATTACTAAATAGGGCTTCAAGAATTATGAAGTATTTGTGAGAATGAATTTCTATTTCTACTATACACATCCAAGGTTATGGCTTCTCCATAATACTTCACTTGCAACTACAAGCAAAAGTGTGCAGAGAAAAGTGTTTGACAATGCCTCCACTCTTCTGAGGTTAAAGTACAAAAAGGTGAGAGGGACATAGGCTTTTGTGAGGTGCACAGAAAATGAAACACAAGATGTGTTTACCCTCACAGCCTAGAAGGATCTGAAAGTTTGTGACTAAGTGTCTCATTTCACTTCTTTCTGAATGTATCATTCAATTCTTTCATTCATATTCTAGACATCTATCTAGGTAGCATAAATGGAATGATTGTTTGCAATGAAACCAGAAAGAAAGTGGAAGTCTTCATTGACTACTCCAAAAACTCCGTTGATGTGGGATTTCCCTCTGTATGCTATGAATATGTTTTATTACCATTGGTTAATAAAGAAGCTACTTTGGCCTATAGAAGAGCAGAATGTGGCTAGGCAGGAAAACTAAACTGAAAACTGGGAGAAAGAAGGTGGAGTAAGAGAGATGCCATGTAGCTGCTAAAAAAGAAGGATGCCAGAAATTTTCTGGTAAACCACAGCCTCATGAAGATACACAGATTAATAGAAATGGGTTAATTTAAGATCTAAGAGCTAGGTAGAAATATGCCTAAGCTATCGGCCAAATAGTGTTGCAATCAGTATACTTTTTATGTTATTATGTGATTATTTGGGTCTGGGTGGCCAGGAAATGAATGAGCAGACTCTATTTACAAAATGGTGCCAACGTGTACCAACTACATCCACATAAAACCTGAAAGAGTGTGGGCAGAAATTTGAAACAAAAGAACAGACTTGAGCACAGTTTCTTGAAAGCAGCATTTTCTCAAATAGGTTCTGTTTGCTAGTGGCAAGCAGAGGTGCAATTCCTTTAAGAGAAGGCTTCCTGTCTCAGTGTTGGCAGCAAAAGCTGTGAGACTCCTTGAAGAGTCAGCTTTCTGGTTTGTGCTGGTGTGGTTTCAGAGCACTTAAATGGGCTGCAGGAGCAGCATGTTACAAATTGCTTAATGGTGATGCATACCCCCCTGCATCCCTGGAGCTGGGATGGTGAGCATGGCTTGCAGAGGCAGTGAAAATGTCTCTTCTATGTTGGACATGGCAGAACAAACAGGAAGGATCAAGGAGATGGTTCTAGCCAGGCCCCCATAGCATTTTTTAAAAAAGAAGACCTCCTGGTCAGAAAATGACTATAGATTTAAAGATTCAGATGAATAATATATTAGTTTGAGGTTAATAGGTTAATTCAATAAACAGAAGACAAACACATGAAGAACATCAAGAAAGAACTAAGCACATGAGCATTCTTACAAAATGAAAAGCAAAGTAGAACAAAGACTTGCATTAAATCTTGGTCAAATATGCGAAAAGAAATCTTAGGTACTTTAGATTCAAAGACAGATTCAGATGAAAAAGATGTCTAAATGGGTCACAGTTTTGGATAAATGTACATGGGCTAAGGAGAGGGAACATAGAGTAGACAAAGTCATAGATTAAAGGGATAAAGTTAATTAAATTTTAAAAAGTAATAATGTAAAAAATAATAAGCCATGTAAAGAAGGAAAATACACAGAGAGTCTAGATTATGTATATTATTGTGTTTTCTTTGAATGTTTTGACTGCACAGAGAGATATTTGATTCTGGGGTCTGCAAAGTTAACCAACATAAAGGTATCTTGACTTCAAAATTTGGGTCTAATTATATGTTACTTTGGAAAACAGATTCTGCTTCTGTTTTCATTGAAGATGAGAACCTTTGGATTCTTTCAAAGTTAATCTTGTTTGATGGAATAAAACCCCCAAAAGGTCTCATGAACCCTAAAAATACTTCAGCCAACAAACAGCAGGAAGCAGTTTGGAGTAAACAACATGCAAAATCCCAAAATGATTGTTTATAAATATTTGTTTTCTAACAGTTATTGATTATAGATGGTTAATATTATATAAAAATGAATAATATACATTAGTATTGATTTTGGTCTATTGATACAGATTTTTGGTCAATTTTGTTATTCTATGTATATGTATTTCTGCTCTTGTTTAAAGTATTATGTTTTATGCAGTTCATTTAAAAATGTAATGTATAATTAAGAAGTACAGATTCATAGATTGTCATCTATAATAATTTAATTTTTAATCATGTTAATTAGTTTTTCTAGAAAGGCAAAGATATATGTCAGTTAGAGAGATAATCTTCAACACTTCAAAGACCTACAGAATATCGCATTTAAAAAGTTTTAAGAACTTCAATGTTTCTCAACAGTGAGAAATGTCTGCATCTGGCAGCACCAATTATTTCAGAGGGGTTGATGGGCATTGAAGAAACTTGTTATGGAATTTGCCTTCAGTGTGACAAGGCCAGACATTTGGGCAAGAAGCTGCTCTTGACTGTTTGCTTGATGGTATGCTGCATGAATAGACATGCAGTACCCACAGAAAAATGACTGCTAAAGTTGCCTAAAAATGGTGAGGTAGTCCTTAAATATTCCTGAATCACAAAAGAGTCTGTCAGACATTCTGCAGGACACAGAAAAAAAGTGACTGACAAACTGCCAATATAAGCAAAACAGTCTTTCAAATTTCCTGCTTCATGGAAAAGTCTTCCAGATAATATGGGCCAGTAGGCTGATGATGGATGCCACAACATTATAGAAAAACTTTGGGTAACTGTCCAGGCAGCGAGATGTCTCTGTCATTTCTAGATCTTTGGAAAATGGTTATAATGTACTTCTTGTTTACTTAGGTAATATATCTTTCCTGGATCTTTGTTGGAGGTGAAGACCGATAGTTATAGCTTTCCTTAGTTATAATAAAAAATAAATTACACATGTAACTTTAGACTCAGAAAGATCAGATAGATGATAGAAAACTTTCTTTAAATTGTCCAGCTACAAATAGACTCATATTGTGATTGTAATTCTTGCTTGATACCTGTTTGGCAATATGTAATTTTACTATGTTAAAGTTAAAACCTTCCTTTTTACTTAGATAGAAAAGGGGAGATGAAATGGGATTCTCTGTATGCTGTGAATATGTTTTATTACCATTGGTTAATAAAGACCCTACTTTGGCCTATGACATGGCAGAATAGAGCTAGGTGGAAAAACTAAACTGAATGTTAGGAGAAAGAAGGCAGAGTCAGAGAGATGCCATGTCTCTGCTGAAGGAGAAGGGCACCAGAACCTTTGGTTAAACCACAGCCTCATGACGATACATAGATTAATAGAAATGGGTTAACTTAAGATATAAGAGCCAGCTAGGAATATGCCTAAGCTCTAGGCCTAACAGTGTTGTAATTATATAGTTTCTGTGTGATAATTCAGGTTTACAATATCTAATGAAATTGCTCTCAATCTGGCATTTTTTCCTATCCTATCATCATGTTGCTGTGGGCTAGGAGTTCTGACCCCAGTGAAAAAGAGTCAGCTCTTTAGTGGAATGGCGAGATTACATCAGAGTTACAAATACATGGAAAACTGTATCTGCTAAGAGGACAATTTCCTTTTTAAAGACATTCAATTCTGTCTAGCTTTATTAAACAGCTAGAATACATAAGTGCTGATCCCTTTTTGCTGCTCATAAGTTATAGGAAGGCACATCAAAGGATAAAGCAACACTTGATGAGAAAGCCCAGAGTGAAGGGCTGTGCTTTCTGATCTTCTAGGTCACTCACTCTACAGTGGGAAGAATTCTGGGAATCCAATGTTCTAGGATCTTCTCTCTGAGCTTTTTTCCTCCTTCAGGAACTGCAGATACCATCATGGCACCTGAAGAGTTACCTGGTGCTTCTCTTCATTGCCAGAAAGCAGTCTTATAAAGAATAAAAAGCACCTTTATTTTCCCACTTTCCTACCTACAGTGGGCAAATTGGGATTCAGGAGAAAAATGAGTCAGTGAACCAAATAACCATGAACTTGTAGCTATAATCCAGTTTTTACTTAATTATGAATAAACTGATATAATATTGAAAGCAAAGATACTTTTAGGCCTACCATCCTGGATATTTGTGTTTGTGTGTGTATGTGCGTGTGTGTCTTGTGTGTCTTTGTGTGCACATTTGAAATAGCCTGTAGCTTTGTTTTTAAACTCTGTCTGTACTTTATTGATCTCAAAGCATCTGTCAGGATTAGCTGATTTATTCATGCCTATCAGGGTCAGCTAGATAGTTCAGATCTTCAAGTTGACTGACATGCTACGGCTATGTATTTCACTTGTTATCATGTGGCGTTTTAGTGAAATACATATCTGAATCAAAGAAGTGTTTTCTGGTTTCATAATTATTTATTTATTTATTTATTTTGGAGAAACACCTGTGAAGTTGTACCATGAGTCTTGTCTGCTTAGTGACCTTCAATTCAGCTGTCAGTTACCACAGCTGTGAATGAATGGCTATCTGCAATGTAGGCAGACACACACCTGTAACCACAGTACTGTGAAGCAGAGGGAGAAGGATAACAGGGAAATGCCAATCTTGGGTTCATGGAGAGTTCTAGGCCACTCACAAAGGGGTCCTTTCATCTCTCTGTAGTTCTCCATCTCCTGAACACAAACCTTTACAATCTAGTCATAGGAGAGAGAGATGATGCTGACCTTCAATTCCTGTTTATAGAATGTCAAGTCTCTCCAAAGGAATATTTGCTTTCATGGTCCATGAGAAGGATCAAAAGTTAGGCAGAGTGCCCATCAAAAATCACTTGGTTAAATAGGGTATTGAGAGGATTTCTACTGTTCCTTCTTTAGTCTCCCCTCAAGAACATCATTTGTCTTGTGTTTCCTCAAGAAGTTTTTCCTCTATTCCATTTGTCTATTGAGATCTCTTTCTTTTTGGTTCCTTTTTATAATTAAATAGCTGCATTACAATGTCACTTTTAATTTCGCAGTGGGTGTAATGATCTGTTCTGTCTCTTTAAGAGACAAGCCATGCCCACTCCCTCCCCTACCGTGCTGAGGCAAGCTGATCTTTAGCTTCTAGCTTGAATTTCTTCCTTTTCCATCTCCCTCTCAAAGAGGCAGCTTCTGCTTCTCTCCACTTCTCTCCTTCCCCATTCTGTCTGTCCTCTCTCCCGTCTTCTCCCCTCTCCTTCCATAACCGACTACATAAATATCCAACCTCACTCTGCATGGTGTGCCTATCCATGTCTCTGTCTCTCACCCACAATGTGGCTTCCTAACGAGGACCAGCCGCCTTTGGAGACCTGCGGCATGGTCTCATGGTATGCTCATCTCTGACTGGCTGCTCTGGGGCCCTCTGCCTGCCCCCGCTCAGGGACCTGTTGCATGATCTCATTTTCCCCTGCAGCCACTTGGGAACATATATAATTTTAATTAATCCATTACAAGTACTCCTTTAATGCATGTATGCATTTTCATACAAACAACAAGGTAGACTTAAGTTCTGTGTGTATATGAGCCTCCCCTATTAGGGCAGTACAAATTTATCCTAGCAGGTTTGTGCCTATTGTCTAAGATGTTGAAAAACGATGAACAGGCTCTGTACATAGCCAGAAAATATGTTTCATTATCACATAATGTATCTCATTACACATTTCCCATAGATAGATGAAAAGTTTGTAGTGTCAAACAATCCAGAAAGCTAACACCTAAGAAATAATAATGTTTATAAGACAAAGGTAAATGCAGTGACCTTATACAGACCTCTTTTTATCCTTGTGGCTGAACCACAAATCAGAAATAATTAGTTGGATCCAAACATCAGCTCTTGTCAACTGCACATATTTGAATCTCAGGTTTTGCAGCAGTTGTGGCTCTCACTTCAAAGCATTGATAAAGTGGTGCCTGACAGAACTGTGTAAGGAGAAAGTCACATGAAAATCATGAGCCCCTCTGTTCACACCTCAGAACATCAGAGAGGCTCAGAAAAAAGATCATTTCTTTTGTAAGTCAATATGTATTGTAGAAAAGGATTTTGTACAGTCAGAAATTAGACAAAGTGAATCTGAGAAAGGATTATTGGAAGTGTGTTTTTTACTTCACATTAAAAATTAATACACACGTACACACAAATATAGATGCCAGCACATGTATATAATACCCTTATACACATGTGTACATACTCACATATACATGTCTGCACATACATATTTCATATAAACAAACACATATATATGTATATGTATAAACATACATACACCCACACATGCACACTTTAGTTCTTCCCACTACAGCCCTACTAAAGAAGAACCATATTGATCTTTGAGAACTTTGGAAAAGCTGAGGAAAGTCTCATTTATTCTGTAACTCACACTTTGATTTGAAAGCTACAATTTTACACAACACAAATACAGGGGACATACTAAAGTGGAGTAGAAAGAGATCAATTCTAACTAAGCAATTTCATGCATTTTTTAAGCAATACAAAGCCAGGAAGCTGAATGTGTTCTTCAATTGATCCTTCCTAGTATCAAACACATTTATTTACAGAGGAAATCAATATGAGCCGGTCACTCAGCTCCTTGAGTATGTGCCTCAGTGTGGGATGTTCCTCAGGAAGGATTATCTGAAGTACACCTGATTCTGCTTTGCTGTCCATAACAGAAAGCCAAAGATGAGAAGGTTTTAATTTTTTTCTTTCTAAACATTCTTTTTATTTATTCTTTATTTTATATCTTGCATCTCGATACCATTCATCTCCCATCCCTTCATATATACAACCCTTGCCCTTGTGAAACAAAATAAAATAAAATGTAAGAGAAAAGGGAAAGGAAAAAAAATCTCTTCATAAATCTCTTTATTCATATAGTATCCTTTTATTTATATATATTTACTTGAAGTTGTTTGATGCAAAGAGTCATCTGGTTGGAGGCCTCTGGTTTTTGCTAAACCATTGGTACTTGGCCCTCACTGGGTCTCCTCTTGGGTACCCTGTGGTTGCCCTGTGTCATCCAGATCCTGCAATTTTGGGTCTGCAGGACATGGTCTTGTGCTCTAGCAGATCACAGATGTAGAGGTACACCAACTCATAACCCTGGTTCTGGAACTCGGTAGTTGCAAGGTTGGTCAGCCCACCAGTTCTCCCTTGTCCTCACCACCAGAGTGAGCTCTTCAGCATTGCCCAAGATAGTTTACCTCACACAGCAAGAATCATGGGGTGGGACCATTTCTCCAGCTTTCGGTCCCCCAGGGTCCTCTCATTCACACATATATCATCAGGGCCAGTTCTACTGTATTGCCCAGGCAAGATGCAGGGGCCACTCTCCCAAGTGCTACATCAAGTGATACCAGGGACATCTTTCTTGATCTTATGACCTCTTGGCCAGTTCTCCCACCCATCACAGGTACGAGGGGTAGGAAAGGTGTCTGTCCCCCATAGTGCCATTAAATGGGTGATGAGGGGTCAGGCCAGATATCCCACATGGGTTTGGTTTACATGGACATAGTCAATAGGGTCAGCTCTACTGTGGTGCCTAGGCAAGCTACAAGGACCACTTTCCCAAGTGCTGCAGCTGGTAAATGGGATGCTCTACTTACTCACTCACCTCAGGTGGCAAGGGCAGGCAGGCATCAGAGGATGTCATCTTTCCCTCTCCCTCACCACCACATGGAAGACAAGGGGGCATGGTCAGCTATCCTATGCTTACATCCTCATCTGTGCCTTTACCAACAAGGTCAGTTCTACTGTGCTGCCCAGACAAGCAACACAACTGTTTCCCTGACAACTGCAGCTGGTAAGAAGGAGGGTCAGCTTCCTCCTCTGGAAGAGAAGGCTAGGGGTGACGGGTTAGGGGTAACATCTCTCCCTTGTCCCCACTGCTACATGACAGACAAGTAGTGGAGCCAGCGATCCCATGGTCATGACTTCTGGGTTGGATAGGTGGTAGCAGTGATAGAGTGGGGATGGTCTCTTTCCCTTCCTTGCCCTTAGCACCACATCACAGGTGACTGGGAGAGAATAACAGCTATCCCACTCTCATGCCCTCAAGGATCGGCTCACCTACACCCCCTGCCAATAGGGTCAGCTCTATTGTGCTGTCCAGGTGAGGTATGGGACCCCCTCTCCTGAGTGCTTCAGCTGGAGAGTGGCAGGATCAGTTCTCCCTAGTGTTCCCCCTAGTTAGGGAAGCGCAGGGCCAACTCTGTACAGTCTTACCCTTTAGGCCCTCAGTGGTAGCAGGAGCCAGAACATCAACACAGATCTCAGCTATATGCGAACCCAGACCTGGGCCCTTGCAGCAGCCCAGGCACAGACATCACCATGGCCCTGGGTGGCAATCAAGTCACCTACTTTAGCTGACTCCTCACTGCTTTTACCTATTTAGAAATGCCTCTGTCTACAGGAATGAGCCATTCATTCTCTCTCTCTTTCTCTCTCTCTCTCTCTCTCTCTCTCTCTCTCCCATATATTTGCTCATCATAATAGTATGTTACTGCCTGACTTGTGTTTTCTCCTAAACCCAGGGTGGACCCTGGTTTTAATATTTTAATAGAAGCATTATAAATGAAAATACAAGTGTGCTTTATACAGATCCCAAATAAATCCAGTTCCAATTTCTGCCTCTATAAAATTATGCACACTGTCAACACTAAATAAATTAACCAACCAATTAATTACAGTACCCATATTTGGAATATTTCCCTTGTTGGAGTTTTAAGATCTTAACTTATATGTACAGGTTGCCCTCAGTAGACACTGAGTCACATGGAATGTGTTCTTCTTCAAGACTGCAGACACTTGTGATTGAACACAAGTGTGTTGTTGTCAAAGCAGTAAATAAATCTAACAAAACAAACAAAAACTACTACTTGATAATTTGAGTGTTATCCTACCAAAGCATATCTATTTGAGTTCCTCACGGAAAACTCAAAATTATCCAGTCTTTTTTACTTTTTTAAGTAGCCATTCTTTCTCAATCATCCTCTTATTACATAGGAATAGTTAAAAAAAACTATAGTACAGTCCAATAAGTTCAAAATGGTTTCAGAGTTGAGATTTTGTCTTTTTATGGTACCTAGAAGATTGTGAATGATACATGGAGTGCAGTAATCAACATTCACTAAGGGATCTACAAATATGTTCATCATTTTAGCCAATGTCTCAGATTGGAATGGATATCAGTTGACTGGAAACAAGAAGAGGGTGGTAGCAAAGATTCATAGGGAATACATTGTTTTGAAGCTTTATCCAGAAGACAGTATCAATTTATTACCTTAATATTTGAGAAAAAGCCCAGAAAATAGACAGTAGAGAAATACTTAATACTGATGCTCAAGAGTCATAGAAGAAAAATATCAAAAGCAAAATAAGACATAAATTGTACTATTAAAATTCTGTACCTGATGTTTAACACATCATGGCCAAAAATCATCCACAGAGAACTCAGAACATGGGGTCAACCCTTCCCCAAATCAACACATTGGAGAAAAGGACCCAAGGAGGATAAAGGAAGTGTGATTAAGGTGTTGATTAAATTTGTTGCTGACATGGTTACATAACAGAAAACTATATATATATATATATATATATATATATTTATAATTATCCACAACTCTTATTCAAATAATTCATTGGCTATAACTATGTTTTCCTATCATAGAGACCTAAAACACCAGGCTAGCCATTATTCACTTACTCAGGCTTTTGAATGGGTGTATTCAGATATGCTTTCATCTATTCTCAAGTAATTTCTCTAAAGTTGAAACATGAAACATATTTCTTCAGTGAAAGTTACAACCTATTTCTTAGTAATTTGGGGTTAGCAATATTTTTCTTTATGTAGAACCAATTCCAAAGCAGTAAACCAGAGATCAACAACTCATTCATAACAACCAGAAAAATTAAAGAGAAATTTCCCTAAGGCAAAAATGTCAATAAAAGTAACACTTCTTGCGTCATCCTCTTCTCTTTGCTTTTATGGGGGAAACAATCTTTCTAACACATTATTTTATCTTAAAAGCCTCATAAATTGTTACATGTAATTTATTTATAGTTTAGGATTAACTGTATTGCTTTTAAATTATTGATCATAGCACTGCAAACGTTAGGTCTTCCATTATTATTTTTTTTGATACTTAAATCAAATACATTCATCTGTTTTGTGTAAGGAGAGACTCAGGGGCTTGCAGTGTAGGCTTTCCTGCTAATCTGTGGTACTGATTACATGTTTCTCATCAGTAGCTATATCTGTGTCTAGCAAGTATTTAGTTCCACAAGAAAATCATCACAATCTTCAAAGAATTTTATCTGAAAAATATTGAACTCAGGACAAGCTAATATCACAGCTAAATGGTTCATTAAGAAAAAGAGTAAGGAGACTAATTATGTTATTAGATCCTATGGTTTTGGACAAGTGAAATCTACAAATGCCAAGATGGAAGCTAAATGAACCAGGTAGCAGAATGTCCTTGATCAGAATCCAGTGATTTTGGGTCAGATCTAATTAGAATGTCAAACCACACTTTTAAGACACCACTAGTCACTACATAACAAAATGATGGAGTGAGATGCTAAGACAGAGCATGAAGGAAGGAAACAAAGCCCTTAGCTGCTCAAGTTTCATATTTCATAAATAGAGGCAAGAATTGCAGAGATAAAACAAAGGCAAATTGCCTCTTTGTAGAAGAATTGCTTCAGGTATCTTAGATAATTACCCAAGTATTTGATGCCACAAAAAGTCCTGATCAGAATCTAGAGAAACTTACCCTGGGGAAAACTGTTGGGACCCTTTGGAGTCCTGGCCTCCAGCTGCTCTTCCAGGCTAGTGATTTGAGCTTCTGAGAGCTGTGTCAAAGTTGTTCACCAACCCTGCTTTCTGAGCACGCATTGCCCTGGCCTTGACCGAGGATCAGGTCATGAGGTCTTCACCTGTTGGCCCACCAGACTGCGTTAGGTGTAAAAACCTCCGTGGTGCTGTTCAATAAGGGTTTCTTTTACCAGCAACTAGAGAGGTATATGCTTGTTTAATCCTGATGTCCTTCGCTTGGTTCCAGGCCATGGGAAGGGTAGGAATATAGTCTATGGCACCACTGAGTGTCTCCCTCAGAGACAGCACCAATAACTCTCATCAAATACTCTTTAATTCATTTCCTTATGCCCAAACTGATAGAAGAGGAACTTCACTTTTGTTTCAAACATCAAAACAAATTCGTTCTAACATATGAGGTTAACCTAAAAGTTTTTTTTGACATAAATCCCATTTTTTTCAGATTTACTATTGGATGAAGATAGACCCTTCTATAGTGCTTATTACTAACCCATCCATTTATCTCACACCACTTCTTTAGAAAAATATGTTACCTATAGCCTATTATAATTATTGTAATATAATACTTACTATTAGAAAAATAACTCCATGTACCTATTAAATTATAGGCTATCATGAGTCATTTTTGACTTAAAACAATTCCTCTGTGTTATAATATATTATATACTCTATCCATGAAAATGTAATTAGCTCATGGCCTTCTTTTAAATAATTCATTTAAATTCAAATTTGTATTCTAGTACTTTGTTCCTACATTTAATTTTTTTTCAAAAGAAAATGAAAATGTAAAGAATCTCAACATCTCGCCACTCCACACAACTTAACAAAGGTAGACTCATTGCTGAGAATGTTGTTGATACAAGTTGTTCTCTAAGCCAAATAACCCTGTGACAGACAAGGGGATACTTTAAGACTCATGGTCTAGAGCTGGGGAGGTGGCTCTGTGGGTAAGAACACTCACTGCTCTTGCATAAGATCTGGGTTCCATTTTCACCACTGACAGGATGATTCAGAACCATTCACAACTCCAGTTTCAGGGAGCCTGATGCCCTTGTGTGACCTCTGCAGGTACCAGACATTCCTGACATGTACATATATACATTTGAAGAAACACTCATATGTACAAAATAATAAATACTAAAATGAATTACTATTCCAAATCAATAACATTCTTAAAATATAAATATGAGGTATTAGAATTTAGTCTTAAACATTTTCATTACACCATGGAAAATGTCTATGACTAAAATATGATCTTTTATATATCTAAGTCCTTAGACCTAAGGTTCACCTGACTCATAAAACAGAAGAGGAATAATACAATTTGAAATATCTGCATTAAAACTTTTTCTTTTTATGAAGCATTTTTGTCTTAGAATCACTTTGTTAGTAACACTTTTAAGAGGTAAATATCCTGAGGTGAAGGAGAACTGTCAGCCCTACATTGATAACTTCAGTGAGAATGTTCAGACTGAAACAGAATCAGTTCCTTTCTCTGCATTCCTATCTTTCCTTTCAAACAGGTATTTTATAATGCTATGGACTCCGTTTAAGGATGATCTATTAAGTAATGTAAATATGAACATTTTATAAATATGTAACTAGATTTCTGATTTATGAAACAAGGAGCAAACAAAGATTTTGAGGGCATGCTGATGTTGTATGGAACATGTTTTTCTTACTGAATTCTAAAATCCCACCAACAGGTTACTTTCCTCTTATGTGCTTCCAAAGAGAACCCCATCTCATTACTACAAAAATAATGTTCTTGTCTGTAGTCAGGTGGACCTTGTCCCAAACAATGTAGCAAGTGATATATAACAATTCATAAAATTAAAAATGAACTTGTGTGCTTAAACTTTTTCACCTGAAATGTGTTAAAACAATTTGTAATTTTTCAAGTCTCTGAACAGTATTGATTTATTAAACATTTGGAGTTTTTTTTTTAACAGACCATAATACTCACTTGAATAAACCCTGGACTCTGATATAGGAAGACAAACATAAACATTTCAAGTGGCCGACTTGCCCATGTATGAAGTGCATCCTTTGAGGTATTGGCACTTCTTGTTCTAAATCACGGGAAAACAAGCAATAAAGAGTAACCACTTTCACCTTGTCGAATTATTCTCTCAGCTTTCAGCTTCAATGTTTACTTAAAGTTGTGATCTTCATAAGTCATTTTAACTCTTCCTAGCCTCAGCATATTTGCCATTATTAGAGATAATAAACCAGTTGTAAAATTGAGAGACAGCCAAATATTATAATAATAATAAGTAGTGTGAATGACACTCAGCCCAAGTCCACAAGCCAGGATTAGAAGATGCCAAGAAACAGCTTAGACCAGTGTGAGGCCAAGTGTAGACTCAGCGAGGAGAGTTCCCACAGGATGGCCGTGTCACCAGTCACCTGAGGTCAGAACTGTCCTCTTCTGCAATTGACTCTGTTTACCCACCTGTCACCCCACAAGCACAGGTTTCTGCAACTTGGGAGTGACTGTTCTGTCTTGAATATATTCACATATTTGCAAGACTGTTCTGTCTCGTTCATATTTACTCACAGGGTTCTTTGAACCCTTGTGATGAACATAATGATAGAGAGGCAACAACTAGGAATGGTTACAAAAGTATTTATGTTCCTGTAAGAAGGATGATCCATGGTTAAAACGTCCAACTTCATCCAACAAGTGCTTCTGACCGGGAGCCACGGTCCGTTTTAATGGCTGCACAGCCCTATATTTTTCTTCAAATGATCTGTCATAGATTCTGTCTAAAAATGAGTAGACTTTTGTTCATATTCATTTGCTTTTCTTGGTGAAATGGGAGGCTGAAAGAATTCTTGTTTTTACATTTATTTCAGTACTGTATGTGCATGCGCATGCATGTTTGCATGCATGTTTGCATACGTGTACACATGTGCATGCTCGTGTGTGTGTGTATATAGGCACATGTATGCCACAGCATGAATGTGGTGAAGGTCAGAGGACAACTTGCAACATTCTTTTCTCTCCTTGCACCATAAGGATCTCAGAGGTCAAACTAGGTTTATCAGACTTGCCAGGCAGCCTGGTGCACCATACTACCATTCCACAAACAGCCTGCGGTTTACAAACCTCTTTCAGTTTTCAACAGGACTGAATAATTTTGAGATTTAGTTATTTAAATATATGTGCTTTATTACATCATTATATGTACATGTTTATGAACATTAAATTGAATATTTTGTTAAATAAATATTTATTTGTAGTGTAAGTAAGTTCAGAGAGTGGTTTGTCGATATGAAACACTTTCTTGGATTTCCCTCCTAATATCTGCCCACATTTTTAGTTTTCCTTTTCTTTTCCCCCCGGCTTGCCATTATTAAGACAACAAAAGTCAATAAAGTGATTCCTAATGATATTCTGCTATTCTCATATATGGAAGCCTGGCTCAATTGTCATCAGAGAGTCTCATCCAGCAACTGATAGAAACATATGCAAAGATCCACAGCCAACCATTAGGCAGAGCTAATGGAATCCTGTAGAAAAGGGGGAGGAAGAATTGTAGGAGCCAGCAGGGTCAAGGACTACACACACACACACACACACACACACACACACACACACACACACACACACACACAAAACCCACATAATCAACTAACCTCGGCTCACAAGGGCTCATAGAAGCTGAAATGACAACTAAAGATTCTGCTTGGGACTGACTGAGGTCCTCTGCATATATGTTATATTTGTGTAGCTTGGTCTTTTTGTATGGCTCCTAACAGTGGGAGCAGGGGCTGTCCATGACTGTTTTGTATGCTTTTGGGACCCCTTTCCTCACACTGGGTCACATAGTCCAACCTTAACTTGAGGGTGAGTGCCTGGTCTTACTACAACTTGGTTTGCCATGTTTGGTTGATAACTATGTGAGACCTGTCCTTTTTCTGGAGAGAAACACATGAGAAGTGATGGGGGATAATAGAAGTGAGGTGGGGGGGGAAGGACTTGGAGAGAAGGGAGGGAAAACTGCTGTCAGGATATAAAAATCTAACAAAATTAAAAAAAAGACTGGAATTAAAATCTAAGCTGCTTATTTTTTTCTGTCTCGGCAACCCTTGGCAAGGTGGAATTTGGATGAGTAAATTAAAGAGGCATGTGTCTTTGGAATTAAAGTAAAGTATGCACCATTGAGGGTTGTACTTAAGTCTTGGTATTGCTTAATGAGATTGAACTTATTGGTTATTATCAAGGAAAGTCTCAGTCCTGGCTGACTTTGCTGGCTACTCTGCAAGTATTTACTACCCACTAAATATTTACTGAGCACCATTTTCTTTCTTTTTTCCTTCCTTCCTTCCTTTCTTTCTTTTCCTTCTACTTACTCCTTTTCATAAAGAATTAGTTTGTGCATTTACATAATTCTATTTTAAGAAAGAGCACTTTAACAGAAAAGTGGGAGGAAAATCAAATAAACAAAATTACTACTGACCAATTGTCTTCATTTATAAATTTGACTTTTCTTTTAGAGTACCCTTTAACCTCATGTGTGCTTTCATTCAAAAGCCTGGCAACTCTGTACCCCTGTGTTTAATTAAACCTACCCATGTCTCTTGCACAGATTCCACTGTCCCACCTACACCCAAGTTTCAGAGAAACTTGCTTTCTGCCTCCCCAACCCATTTAGGCAGGTAAATAGCTGCTTCATGAAATATTTATCCTTGCAAATTTAGTCAAGATTTTGGGTAGATTGTAAATATGGATGAGAATGCAGAAAATACATAAGCCTTCATCTCATGTCTCTACATCTTCCAATCTCAACAAGTAATGTCCAGGGCATTCCTTATCTATAGAAAAGACATCTAAGCATACAACTAAGGAATGTATGCTTTTGAACAATATGCATAATACTAAAGTCATGGAGTTATAAGACTGATATATCAATAAAGATGGAGGATGGAGCTGATGTCCCAGTGAGGAAATAAGGAGATTAGAAGAAGGAATAGCTCTCACTGCAGAATATACCTTAACTTATTGAGAAAGTGCAGATTCTCTGATGTGGGATTTCCCTCTGTATACTGTGATTACCACTAATGAATAAAGAAACAGGCTTTGGACCTGTTGATAGGGCAGAACTTAGGTAGGTAGGAGAAACTAAACAGAATGCTGGGAGGAAGAAGGTGGAGTTGAAGAGATGCTGTGGAACTGCCACCAGAGTCAGACATGCCAGAACTTTGCTGGTAGGCAACAACCTCGTGGTAATATACAGATTAATAGAAATGGGTTAAATTAAGATGTAAGAATTAGACAATAAGAAACTAGAGCTAATGGGCCAAGCAGTGATTTAATTGATATAGTTTCTGTGTGGTTATTTCATGGCTAAACTAGCAGGGCGACTGGGATGAAAAGCAGGCCCTCCTACAACAATTGTCACTCCAACATGTGCTAGCTAAATCCATGTAAGACCTGAGAAAGCTTGAAAAGGACTTCTAGAAAAAAATATAGAGTTTAACACAGCTATCATTTGCTGGCAGTATGCTGTAGCCACTTTAAGAGAGCTTTTCCTAACTCAGCAGCAGCAGCAGAAAAAAACGTCGAAGCCATTTGAAATTCACACTTTCTGGGCTATGCTGCCAATGCAACTTCTGGCTCTTCCGGGAAATGGAGCATTTGAGTGGGGGTTTGTGAGCAGACTGCTATAGCTTGCTTGATGGTGACATGTACTGGCTGTGTGCCTAGAAGTGGGGTGTTGCACACGGCTCAGAGGTGCAAGCAGCTCCGCCATGCTGGACAGAGCAGGACAAGAAGGCACTGCCATATTACCCCTAGCAATGATAGCAGTGATGCAGCTAAAGTTTTAAGAAGCACTTAGCATTTTAAGAAGTGTTCTTGGACAGTTAAGAATTACAGATTCACAATAGGACAGATTCAGGCATAAAAGACCTCTAAATGGGTCATCATGTTGGATAAATGTATATTATAGGCTTGGAAGAGAGAAGAAAAAGAGTATAGAGAGTTGGAAAAGAAGTAAATCATTGAAAAAAACCTTTGAAAAGACAGAATACAGATAGTCATAGATTAAAAGGAGTAAAGAAAAATAAGACATATAAAATCAAAAATTCACAGAGAGTCTGGATTATGTATATTATTGTGTTTTCTTTGAATTTTTTGACTGCAAATGAGCTAAATACAGAGAGACATTTCATTGTATGGACTGCTAAGCCAAACCAGCATGTATATTATAAAGGTATCTTGACTTCAGAATTTGGGTCTAAGGATATGGTGCTTTGGAAAAGAAGTTCTTCTTTTGTTTTCACAGAAGATGAGAACCTGTGGGTTACTTCTACACCAATATGGTTTCATGAAACAACCCCCCCTGAAAGGTTGCTGTGAACACCCCCACAAAGAAAATACTTTGCCCAATAAATAGTAGGAAGAAGTTTGGACAGAACTGTGCCCATATTTCCAAATATTGTTTGTAAATGTTTCTTTATATTTAAAGGGGGATATGCTATAGAGATGAATAATTTTCTTTGGTATAGATCTTGGTTTATTGATAAAAAATTAAGGTCAATTTTGTTATATGTATATGAATTTCTGATTTTGATTAAGGTATTGTGTTTGTGTAGCTCATTTTAAAAATATAATGTATAATTAAGAAATATAGATTGATATATAGTCATCTATAATAGTCAAGATTGTAATGATGTTAGTTAGGTTTTCTAGATATATAGTTAGATATTCTTCAAATCTTTCAGAGGCCTTCAGTATATATCATTTAAAATGTTTTAAGAAGTTAGGAATTTTCCTGACAATGAGATACATCTGCTCCTGGCAGCACCAGCTACTCCAATAGGAAGATGGATATTGAAGAGCCTTCCTATGGAGTTTGCTAGCCATTTGGACAAGAAACTGCTCTTGCCTGGACTGCTTAACTAGACATGCAGAAACCTCAGAGAAATGACTGCTTATCTTGCCTAAAGGTCAGATGATCCTTTGGGGGTTCCTGCTTCATGAAAGAGTCTGCAAGACATTCTGCAAGGTACAGAAGAAAGTGACTGAATTGTCTTTCAAATTTCCTGCTTCATGGAAAAGTCTTCTGGATACTATGGGACTGTAGGATGAAGATGGATGCCCAATGGTACAAAAGAACTTTGGGGGACTGTCCAGGCAGTGAAATGTCTTTGTCAATTCTAGAGTTTTGGAAGTTGCTTACAATGTACTTCCTGTTTACTTAAATAATATCATATCCTTGTGGAGTGTTTGATGGAGTTGAAGAATTTATAGTTATAGTTTTCCTTAGTTATGATAAAAGATAAAGTAGATATAAATATTGTAAATATAATTCTTGTTTGATACCTATTTTGTAATTTCTAATTTTACTCTGAAGGTTAAAGCCTTCATTTTTATTTAAACAGAAAAGGGGAGGTGATGTGGGATTCCCTCTGTATGCTGTGATTACCATTAATGAATAAAGAAACTGCTTTGGGCCTGTTGATAGGGCAGAACTTAGGTAGGCAGGAGAAACTAAACAGAGTGCTGGGAGGAAGAAGGCAGAGTTGGAGAGATGCTATGGAGCTGCCACCAGAGTCAAACAAGCCAGAACTTTGCTGGTATGTCACCACCTCATGGTGATATTCATATTGACAGAATTAGCCAATAAGAAACTAGAGCTAATGGGCCAAGCAGTGATTTAATTAATACAGTTTTGTGTGGTTATTTTGGGGCTAAGCTAGCAGAATGGTTGGGACAAACAAGTGGGCCCTCCTACAACAGTTCTCTTTATTTCATAGAATAAAAATATTTTTAAATTGTGAATCACCTTCTGGAAAGTTCTGATGAAACACAAACCCACTGTCTCAGAGAATCAATGGCACCTTCACTGCTATTCTTAAAATGTACTGTGAGGACAAGGAGAGTTCAGACAAGGCTTCATCCCCCTTCTCTGCCCTAAGCCAGTCTACCAAAGGATCTGTAAGACAATTTTAGAGCTTTGTTTTTTCCCAACACCCTGCGCCTGACAGCATGTATTTCCTACTGTTCTCCAAGACCTGCCTTGGGTCTGTGTATTGAGAATGCATCTACAGATACTTCCACACCATGCTGACCTCACCACCATGGTGCACTTCTGGTTCATTTTCTACTTTTCTCCATCTTGAAATACAAAACTATTTTTTGAGTTAACTCCCTTTTCCTTTGTTTTTCAATAGTGCTTTTACAATTTGATTTTTAATTGTTTATTTTATACTTTCACAGAATGTATTTTGATCAAAAGTACCCCCATTTCCTGCACTCCAATTCCTCCTCCCTTATCTACCCCACCTATTTTCATTTGTAACTTTGTTTCACTTCTTAAAACACAGTGACTCCAGATAATGCTGTTTGTACATGCATATGTGGAAGGCCATCTCTGGTACATGGTAGCCTCTCAGGAGCCATAGTGCTGAGGCAGCTAACACTCCTCCAGTAGCTACCAATTTCCAACAGCATCTCAGTTAGAGCCCCTCCATCTTCATGCTGGGGGTTTTGCTAGTTTGGACCTGTGTAAGGTCTTGTGCATTTTCTCCCAGTGGTTGTGAGTTCATGAGTGCAACTGCTTGGTAGTGTTTGCAAAATACTCTTTGGCCACAGATGTCCACTAACTCTGCCTCTTAAGTTGTTTTCTTGTCCTCTTCGGTGGTAATATCTGAGCCTTGGGTAGAGAGTCATGAATGCATCTTTAGAGCTAGATATATAGCTTTATAGGATAATGAGGCAGGAACATTATGATCATGGGATAGTTAACCGTACTACTCAGTATTAAGTCAGGATTTTGCTGAAGAAAATACTAAGCAGATGTGGCATGAATGGACATGCTCTTTTGAGAACCAAAGCAGCCCAGTATGTGAATGGAGAGACTGTGAGTACTCTTTGGATTGTTTTCTTTGTCTGAATCCAAAACGTGAGAATAGTGAGGATGTAGCCATAGAGTCAAATGCCAAACACAGATGACAAAAGCTGTGTCTGGGGTAGCTCAAATGCCAAACACAGATGACAAAAGCTGTGTCTGGGGTAGCTCAAACTGAGGATGAGCTTATCCTAGGCATAGGCTGTAAGGTTGAAAGAACAAATGGATGTGCAAGGATGCTGTCAGGTTGATATTTAAATTCTGGGCTTGCGAGTACTTTCTTTAAGTGAATGAATAGAAAAACAGCAAGGACTCAGAATTCTTATGCCTAATTCTTAGAATAAATTCTCAAAATACATGATTATAAGGCTGTAAATGTCATATGTTTCACAAATGACTTCAGAATTTTTTTTATTAATTTTAGGTATCTAGGCATAGGACTTCAAAAGTGAGTAACCTCAGAGTTTAGGTATCTTTGGTTGCCTAGTGACAGTTCATGCAGGGTCATAAAAATAGAAATAAAGAGCACCCATTTCCTATGCTGTACAGCAGAATTGCAGGGATGAATTCTGCCTCGGAAGAGCTGAAGAGAGTCTCTGAGAGACACCATGTACATATGTATATAAACTAGAACACAGTGTTGTTTCCTAGGTGAAATATAACAAATGTTTCTGTAACTGGAAGAAATGAAACATTGAAATTTCAGCTAGATCCAAAAGGTGTATGAGAAGACAGAACGTTGAGAAAACTTATAGCAGCAAATATAATATACATTAATGAAGGTGGGGAAGAAAGTTTCTAAATGAGAGAGATAATGTAAGACTAAACTCAATAAATGTAAAGAAATGGGGGTCAGATGCTGGAGTAAAACACAATTAATTCTAAGCAATTACAAATAGTTCCTGGAAGTAAAAAAAGCAACAACTTATTATAGTAGGTGTCTGGATGCCACCCTTATTCATGAAGAGGCCGTTCTACTATCTACTAACATGAAGTAGAGGTCATTGAACTTTCATCTACAGGTGAAATAAAAGCTAAAAGTGAATGGCTTCCTCTTCCAGAGGGTTAACTGAACAGACTGACTATAGAAGCAGAAGATAAAGGAACAAATTGAGATTCCCTGTAATGAATCAGCCTTGGATACTTGGGCTATGTGCAGTTAATACTATACAGACAGGATTTACAGCCATGGTTCCCTAGGACATTCCACAAAAGAAAGTCAATTTCATATACCACTTTTGGGGCCTGTAATGGAAATGAACATATAGTCCAAGACTAAAATCCTGCATCTACCTTCACTCATCTTGTGGAATTTTCATATAATTCATAAACTATAGTCTGAGAAATATACAAGTTTAGGTTCTGTGTAATTGTATTAAATTTATATGAGTCATTTTATCACCTTTTCTATGTATATTTATACACAGGTATGTTATGTATGTGTCTATGTGAGGATCAGGGTACATGTGTGTCCAAGTGGGGTTCAGATGATGAACTTGGTCATTATTCCTTGGGTGTCACCCACCTTTTCTTATGCTACAGAGCCTCCTAATGGTATGTTCTTCACCAATGAGGAGTTCTGGATGATCAGTGAGCCCCAAAGATCTACCTGTTCCTGTCTCCTTGGTGCTGGGATTACAAATGTAGTATCTGATATGATTTTGCATGTATCCTAGGGTATTGAATTCAAGTCCTCATGCTTGCAAGACAGCCATTTTAGAAAGTAAAAGCTACATGTCATGATACACTTTGCTATCCAATTGCTGCTGAGCTGTAGATTCAGTTCTTGTTATATAATGTACAACTTGACACACAAATCAGGCTGAAGTTGACGAGTGCTTGAGAAGAAAATGACATCTCAAAAAGATAAAATCTTGCACATAACTTACTAAGAATTCTAAACCTATCCTTGGACTAAAACTTCAAATATTGTGATCATCTCTTAGCCCAGTCATGGTGTGGGAGGTCCTGCTGTATATGTGTTGCTTTTATTGGTTAATGAATAAAGAAGCTTCCTTGTCTCGTGATAGGGCACAGTAGAGCTAGTCATGGAACCTAAACTGAATGCTGAGAGAAAGAACGCAAAGTCAGTGAGAAGCCATGTAGCCACAGCCAGGGACACACGTATTGGAACTTTACTCTGTAAGCCATAGCCACATGGTGACAGACAGATTAATAGAAATGGGTTAAACAAAGATATAAGGGCTAGCCAGCAATATGCTAAAGTGATTGGTCAAGAAGCAATATTGCAAATAATATAGTTTCTGTAAGTTTATTTCAAGAGTATGGGCAGCTGGGAACAAACAAGCAGCCTCTTATTACATAATCACTCCTATCTATGTGAGTCACGTCCATTATAATCTTTTCTCCTGTCTACCAGTATCTACACATTCTTATTTCCTTGGCACAGAGAGAAGTGATCCACATGTTTATTAGCTCTATTTAGGACTCTATTTCAAATATCAATACTTGGCATATTAATTTCCCCAAATGTTGCTTTCTGCAAGCTGAACTCTTAAATGAAATCTCTTGAATATAAATGATTACATCAACTTTATAGCCAACATTTATTGTACAGTTATCATCTCAAGTTTTATTCAAAGCAGTAATTATCTTGTTAATTCCCATAGACACTCAGAGTAAATTCAGATACTGATAGTTTCACCTTTTCATAAGGTACCATGGAGCAATGAGGACTGCCATCGGAAGCAAGGCAGCCCAACTTCAGAGCTGTTAATCATGTCTCATGTCACCTGTTGCCATTGTCCACATGGGCTCTGCTACATTTAGACATAGTCTGTTCTGGAAAGAGAGATGCTTGATTAGAGCAGAGGGCATTTTTGTCCTGGAGACTTACTTCTTCACAATAAAACAAAAGGGGGGACTTTATGAATCAAATCACAGTTGTTATTCACTTTGGTGAAAAAGGCCAATGCTAGCCTGACCATTAGTTCCATAGCTCCCATCAGGCACTGCAGTGTTTTGCTCCTGTGACAAAGAACCTGAGAAAGAAACTTAGGAAAGATATGG
>PVIU01019690.1:0-35809 GCA_004026605.1 Ondatra zibethicus
ATCCCAACAAAATTCTTCACAGACCTTGAGAGAACAATTATCAACTTCATATGGAAAAACAAAAAACCCAGGAGAGCCAAAACAATACTGTGCAATAATGGAACTTCTGGAGACATCACAATCTCTGTCTTCTACTCCTCCTGGGTTAGTCTGCTTCTTTTTTTCTACAATCTTTCCTCACCGTCTTTCATGAAACTTCCAGTTCATTGAGAGGAAAAATCTGATGGAGACTTCCAATTGAGACTTCTTCTCTGCATGTCTGTCTGTTAGTCTCTGCACCCACCCCCATCTGCTGGCAGAGGAAACCTCTCTGATGATGACTACAAAAGACACAAATCTATGAGTATACCAGAATATCATTAAGAACCACTTCACTGAATTTTTAGCCAGTTGTGTTTGGTTCTACCCTATGTCTCTGGGATATTCAAAATTCCTGGACATCCAGACAGTATAGATTGTGGGTTGCAGCTCATGGTTTAGGCCTCAAGTTAATCCAGACATTGGTTGGCCACTCCCACAAGTTCTGCATCACCATTGCCCAAGCATATCTTTCAAGAAGGACAGATTTTAGATTGAGAGTTTTCTTGCTGGATTGATGTTCAGTTTTCTCTTTCCATAGCCTGTAGAGTACATTTGCATGTCAAAGAGACTAGAAATTAGGCATGAAGGCTCCATGTAGGCACCAGCTCAACCATCTCTCCATTCAATGAGGTGTGTGGATGTGGCTCTCAATAGTGGGGTGCTTACTGCCATTTTTCAGAGAGAAGCCCACTGCCCTAGCAACACCCTAAGTTGTTTAGGAATCTTCATGGGACCCACTTGGCAACAACACAACCAAACACAACCAATTCCCACCAGTGGAAGCCTTCCCTGGCTAGAAAAGATGATAAGTTTGGACTCTGAATCCTTCATTACTAGGAGTTCCCAAAAGGGTCAGCCTCATAGTTTCCAGGAAGTTTCCCCTGCACTATATTTCCACACAGCCCCTCAATTTTCAACAACTTCTCCCCACACTCCATCCCTCCACGTCTCTCACCTGATCCTTCCTGCACCAGTGCCAATCTGCCTTGGTACACTCACAAAATCAATTCTACTTCCCCTTCCCAGGGAAATCCCTTAACACCCAAGAGCACTTCTCTTTACCTACCCTCTCTTGGTCTGTGGATTGTGGCTTGGTCATCATTTACATAAAAGGTACTAACCACTTATAAGTGAGTACATACCATGTTTGTCATTCTGGATCTGGGTTACCTCAGTCATGATGATTTTTTTCTACTTCCATTCATTTGCTTGCAAATTTCATAATGTCGTATTTTTAAGAACTAAGTAAGCAATAGTCCATTATGTAAATATGCCACATTTTCTTTATCCATTCTTCAGTTGAGGGACATCTGGGTTGTTTCTGCTTTCTAGGTATTTTGAATAAAGCTGCTATAAACATAAATCAGGTGTCCTTGTAGGATGATGGAGCATCCTTTGGGTATATGCCCAAGAGTAGCATAGCTGGGTCTTGAGGTAGAAATACTCCAAATTTTCTGAGAAATCACCATATTGATATCCAAAGTGGCTGTGCAATTTTGCACTTCTGCCAGAAAAAGAGGAATATTCCTTTTGCCCTACATCCTCTCCAGCATGAGCAATCACTTGAGTTTTTATCTTAGCCATTTTATTAGTTGTAGGATGGAATCTCAAAATAGTTTTAATTTGCATTTCCCTGATTGCTTAGAATGTTACACATTTCTTTAAGAGTTTCTCAGCCATTTGAGTCTCCTCTGTTGACATTTTCCAGTTTAGATCTGTACCTTATTTCTAATTGGATATTTTGAGTTTTTGATGTCTAGTTTCTTGAGGTTTTTTACACCTTTGATAGTGAAACATTTCAAACTAAATGGATGATTCACTAACTTTTGTTTCTCAAGAACTCAGCTCTGGTATCTCTTGGTTTGATGTTCAGTATCAATATAAACAGAGGAGCACACCTGTATGATGTCACATTTCTCAAATGCCACCACTATTTTTGTGAATACTGAGCCATTGTGCAAAGAAACATTGCAATATGCTTGTTATGGCTTCTATGCAGGTTTGTTTTACATTTTCAGAAGAACTGTTATAAAATACATGTTCTATAGTCCTCTGTCCAATTTATTACCCACTAATATTTGATGTGCTTATTTTTAATTAATGATATTAAGGATTTCTTCATACATGTTGAATATATGTGCCATTATAAGCAATGTTTGTCTCAATGTCCCAAATATCTAGTTTTTTAAAATAAAGTTTGCCTTTCCTCTTTGCTTCCCTGTTCTATGTAGGACAATGTTTTAACTCAACTGTCTTTCCCCTACAATTTTTACACTTCGAGTGTCCAAATTTTTAAAGTTTCATGGGATAATACTCATACATTTTCTTCAGCTTTTCCTCTTAAATCTACATGTTTGTGGTTCACCTAGTTATCCTTTTATGGAATTGATTTAGAGAATTTGAATTACAGAACTTCATTTTTATCAAAAATATTATTGTAATGTTTTTGTCTCATGCTTATCAAAATCCTTTTCCTTAGAATATCTATTAACAACTTGCTACCTTATATTTCCTTGAATCTCTATATTTTATTATTCCCAAATTAATATCTGCATTTTGGTCTCAATACATTATAAAAAGAGATAAGAATTCTCTTAATCATAAACAACTGTTTACTCATCATCAAGATCAGCTGACTATGAAAGTCTGAAAAGTAAAAACTATTTAATTTTCAATTGAGTGACAGATTTGACAGATTCTCCAACCTTAACAGTTCTCTGTGGCTTTGGCTTTCTATAAAACATTGAACAATTTGCCTTATTCATTCAGGCTGAGATCAAATGAGATCAGATTTTTACATTATCTCTTTCTTCTTTTCTCTTCTATTTAATACAAATGCTCCCTGGAAATTTTCCATACTTTTGCTTGAGCATAAGCATATGAACAACCTATGTTCATAATTTCATTTTCCAAATGCTTTATGGAATACAAAGCTAACTCATTTATTGACTTACTCTTTTGTAATCACAAAAGAGTGCTAGTATTTCATCATTGCTCACAGCATTGAAATTAAAGCCTGTACGGCAACTCTACCTCTCTTTATTTTCAACAATAAATGTCGACGTGTTTTCTTTCATTTCTTTTACTTTTTCTTATATTTTCATTCCATTTTATACTAATCTAAATAATGAGGTGCATCAGGACTTATTTACTTGTGGACTCAACCACCCACAGAACTATGAATTCCAAGTTCACCAAATGAAAACACCCAGAATATTGACACAACAGATTGTTTCTAAGTACACATTGTACCCCCAGAGCCTCCTGCCAATGATGCCTGACCTTATACTAAAACTTGGCTAGAAGAAAAGAAAACACAAGGAAGCACCTCCAAAGCCAAGTATAACTTTATACTCATGAAGAAACAAAGCTACTGTCCTTATTTTTGCTGTTAGATTTGCAGTTTGCTCACTCTATTCAATGTACTTCTTATCTGGTTCTATTTCTGCTTGTTTTTTAGCTTTTCTTTCCACAGTGTAACTATGGATAGAAACTACTCATAAATAACAGGGAGACAGGATACAGGAAGGGGGTTTGGAGACACTCAATTAAAATCTGTTTGAAAAATACTTAAGGAATCCTGAAATGATATATAAATGATTTCATTTATAATGAAATATAAAAATAAACAAAATACAACAAAGAGAACAATCACATAATTTATTAATGAGAAGATTAGAAACAAATCCTAGGAAAAATAATATGTGGTCATAAATGTAAAACGTTGATGTGGGATTTCCCTCTGTATGCTGTGATTACCATTAGTGAATAAAGAAACTGCCTTGGCCTGTTGATAGGGCAGAACTTGGGTAAGTGGGAAAAACTAAACTGAAATCTTGGAGAAAGGAGGTAGAGTTGGAGAGAAGCCATGTAGCCCCGCCAGAGAAAGATGCCGGAACTTTACGCAGTAAGCCACAGCCATGTGGCGATAAACAGATTAATACAAATGAGTTAAATTTATATTTAAGAGTTAGCCAATAAGAAGCTAGAGCTAATATGCTAAACAGTGATTTAATTAATACAGTTTCTATGTGATTAATTTAGGACTAAGCAGCTGGGAACCAACAAGCAGCCTTCTTCCAACAAAATGTGAAACCAAGCATTGTGTTATATTAGAAACATTACTCCAACTCAAATGTAAAATATTTATGCTCTTTGCATATCAGGTCTTACTTTATTTCATTTTTTATTTATATTAAAATATAATTACATCATCCCACTTCCCTTTTCTCCCTGCAACTTCTTTGCTGTCTACCCACTTGCTACCTCTCAAATTAATGATCCTTTTCTCTAATTATTATTGTTACATATACAATTATCTCATATATTTAAACATGAATATATAAATATGACCTGCTGAGACATTTTTGTGTATATTGTTTTTCTTTCAATTTTCAGCTGACCACTTAGCATTGGATAATCAGTTAGGGGATTCATCCCTGCGAAAGAATATTACTCCTCCTCCCTTCCTCAGTCCTTAGATGATTATAATTTTGTCTAGAGTTGGGAACCTATAAGACTGCCCCTTTTATGATACCATAATTATATTTGTTGCCATCATTCAAATACTCTTTAAGCAGCCATATTTTTTATATTTTGAGTGCAGCTTCCCTATGATTTTAAGAGACACTGTCTCAGAACTGACTTCTTGATGCTCTTGTTCTTATAATCTTTCAGCCCCCTCTTCTGTAATGGCTGCATAGTAATTGGTATATATTTATGCTATAAGTATCCTCACTGGATCTGTGTGCACTATGATGTGTTGCTGTCTCCATTTTGACAAACTCTGATTTTCTGTGATATTGCCTGTTACAAAGAAAATGTTCTTCAAGAAAAGGTTAGCGCTACACTTATTTGTGGGTATAACAGTAAGTATTTAAATTGTAGTTTTTAATTATGCTGGTCTAGCAAAATTATGTTAGTACATTCTTTTAGATTCATGACCTCACTAGCCCTGGTTAGTTTGTGAATTACCCTGGATAGTTTGTTAGTTTCCTTCTTGCATTATTTACATCTTGTGGAGTATGTCTTAAGTTCAGTTATAGAGATGTTGGTAACTGCCTGGATATGAGTGCCTCTATTGAACCTTTAGGGATATTTTGTCATACTGGTCATTATCGTTCCAGCCTTGATCAGGGAGATATTTGACCTTTAAACTTTTGAGATTGCTGTTGTTGTTGTTATTGTTATACTTGAGCCAGAAGTCACAATCTAGCCTGTATTAGCATGGAACTCACTATGGTTGCCAAATTGATCTTAAAGACTTAACTGCACCAGTCCCTGCCTCCCGAGTACTAAATTTTTGGTGAACAGCAT
This sequence comes from Ondatra zibethicus, assembly GCA_004026605.1. Lineage (NCBI taxonomy): Eukaryota > Metazoa > Chordata > Mammalia > Rodentia > Cricetidae > Ondatra > Ondatra zibethicus. The sequence continues at coordinate 5,398 of PVIU01019690.1, forward strand.
CACTCCTAGCTGAAACATTTACATTATTTATAATTGATTTTGATTTAGAATTTATTTGATCCAGAAGAGTCTGCCTTATTGGCTACACTGGAAAATCAAATCACATTTTATTTCTTAACTATGGAGTGGATCTTGATGTTGTGATAAGTGTTCTGTCTTCAATTCATGTTTCTTCCTTATCTTTGACTTCTGTAGTGTATATTAGGCTGTGATCTGATGGTAGCCAAGTCAATAAATACCACAAAAGGAAGGTTAGTAGCAGAAGCCTATGACTTCTTTGATTTTTATCATGCACCCTTTAAATTCATCCTCTTCACATATTCCGTCTTATAAACTCAAAGCCCCACTTCTGTGACTTAGTTTCTGTATCATCAGCACAAAGCAGAGACCTCTTGAATTGTGCTGAGAATCCATCCTTGAACAATAGGAAAAACCTGGGTAAATCATGAGCACATTCTTATGTTCAAAATGAAACTTCTTTTTGGTTAGATACTAAACCCAAAGGCAAATTTATCTTCACCTTAGACTGAAGCATTATCCCCAAAGAATCAGTGAGTGTTCTTTATAGTAGAACTTCCGTTTTAATAAAAGGCATATACTGAGAGGCACAAACAACAGAAATGTCTCCTCTGACATTTAAGACCAGAAGTACAAAGTTGTCAGCAGGATTAATTCCTACTCTTTGTTCTGAAAGACAATTTTATCAAATCTCTCCTAGTTTATGGAGGTAGACTGTCAATTTTTAGGCTGTTTGATCCTATACTCTGCTTGATGTTCACAAAATCTTCTGACTATAGGCAGACCTCTGTTTCCAATATTCACTCTCTTTACAAAGAGGGTAGAAGTACTTGACATAGTTAAGCAAAGATTGCTTTCAAATAAAATCATGCTGTGACATAGTGAGATGACACTCTCTAATATACAAATGTTGTGGCGAACACAAATGAAAACTGAATAGACTTTAAATGGAGATACATCTCAATGATATTGCTTTCATCTAGCACACAAGAGACCAAGTTTTATACACACACACACACACACACACACACACACACAGAGAGAGAGAGAGAGAGAGAGAGAGAGAGAGAGAGAGAGAGAGAGAGAGAGAGAGACTAAAAAGCTGTATCTCCCACCTGTTCACCGGCAAGCTCATTGGAACCCTGGAACACAGATTGCTCCAATACTGAGGGGACATGGGAGGTAAGTCAACAGCCACAGGGCCAGACAGCTGAACGCCCCACTCTCCAGTGGGACAAAACCCAGGGGCCCCTCCTCAACTCCCTCGGTTATTTTTAGCCAGCCAGCAGGGAGTATCCCACAACCCACCCTGCCCCACACCCAACTGGTCACCTGTGAGCTCAGTGGAACACTGGAACATAGTTTGCTCCAATACTAAGGGCATCTAAGAAGTGAGTCAGTGGCCACAGGGCCAGACAGCTTGATGCCTCACTCTTTGGGACGTCCCCAATGGGAAAAATCACAGGGGCCACTCCCCAACTCCCTCATCTTTTCTAGCCAGCCAACAGGGGTATTCCTGTGACTGGGCTGTTCCCCACCCCATCCTGCCCCCACACATGCCTGTTCACCTGGGAGCTCTGTGGAATCCTGAAACACAGCTTGCTCCAATAATGAGGGGACTTAAGAGGTGAGTCAGTGGCTACAGGGCCAGACAGCCGGATGGCCCACTCTCTGGGACCTGCCCAGTGGGAAAAGAACCAGGGGACCCTCACCAACTCCCTTGGCTTTTCTATCCAGCCAGCAGGGAATATTCCTGCAGCTGGGCTATCCCCCTTACTCAGCCCCCAAACACGCCTGTTCACCTGGGAGCTCTGTGGAACCATGAAACACAGCTTTCTCCAATACTGAGAAGACCTAAGAGACAGCCATAGCAAGGATTGAACCAAGATGCCAAGACACTGCCAGTCTCATGTGAAGGAAGAGATGGGTAGGCACCGATGCAAAAATTCCTCAAACATCTTAAAAAGCAACATGGTAACACCAGAACCCAATGGACACACAAAAGGAAGACTTGATCATCCTAATGCAGAAGAAATAGAAGAAAATGACTTTAAACATAACTTTATGAAAATGATGGAGACATTTAAAGAGGAAGTGAAAAACTCCCTTAAAGAAATGGAAGAGAAGACAAACAAAAAGTTGAAAGAAATTAATAAATTCTTCAAAGAAACCCAAGAAAACCAAGAAAAAACAATCAAATAGGTGAAGGAAACAGTTTAAGACTTGAAGACTGAAATAGAGGTAATAAAGAAAACACAAAACAAGGAAATAATTGATATGGAAAGTCTGGGTAAACAAATGAACAGGAACTACAGAGACAAATATAACCAACAGAATACAAGAGATAGAAGAAATAATCTCGGGCGCTGAAGTTACTATAGAGAAAATAGACTCAGTGGTCAAAGAAAAGATTAAATCCAACAAATTCATAACACAGAACATTCAGAAAATCTGGAACACCATGTAAAGACCAAACCTAAGAAAAATAGGGGTAGAAGAAGAAGAAGAACTCCAGAACAAAGGCACAGAAAATATATTCAACAAAATTATAGAAGAAATTTTCTCAACCAAAATAAGGATATACCCATGAAGGTACAAGAAGCTGTTTACAGAACACTAAATAGACTGGATCAAAAAAATCCCCTCGCCATACAATAATCAAAACACAAAACATAAAGAATTAAAAAAGAATATTAAAAGCTGCAAAGGAAATAGGTCAAGAGACATATAAAGGTAAACCTATCAGAATTACACCCGACTTCTAAATGGAAGCCATGAAAGCCAGAAGGTCCTGGATAGGTGTGCTACAGACACTAAGAGACCATGGTTGTAAGCCCAGATTACTATAACCAGCAAAACTTTCATTCACCATTGATGGAGAAAAAAAGGTATTTCATGACAAAAATAGATTTAAACAATGTGTATCCACAAATCCAGCCTTACAGAAAGTACTAAAAGGAAAACCTGAACTCAAGGAAGCTAACTATGCCCACAATAACACAGACATCTGATAACCGACCCACGAGCATAACAGAAATAAGCGAAACACACAAACGCTACTACCGAAAAATAAGCGGCCGTTAACAATCATTGATCATTAATATAGCTTAATATCAATAGACTCAATTCACCTATAAAAAGATACAGGCTAAAAGAATGGATAGAAAAACAGGATCCAAACTTCTGCTGTTTACAAGAAACACACCTCAATCTAAAAGACAGAAACTACCTCAGAGTAAAGGGTTGGGAAAAGGTTTTCCAATTAAATGGACCTAAGAAACAAGTTGGTGTGGCTATCCTAATATCTAACAAAATTGATTTCAAACAAAAATCAATCAGAAGAGATGGAGAAGGACACTTTATGCTCATGAAAGGAACAATTCATCAAGATGAAGTCTCAATCCTGAATATATATGCCCCTAATACAAGAGCACTCACATATGTAAAAGAAACATTGCTAAAACTTAAATCACACATCAAACCCCATACACTAACAGTAGGAGATTTCAACACTCCATGCTCACCAATGGACAGGACAACCAGATAGAAACTTAACAGAGAAAAAACAGAACTAACAGATGTAGTGAATCAAATGGACTTAACAGACATCTCTAAAACATTCCACCCAAAAAAAAAAGAATATACCTTCTTCTCAGTACCTCATGGAAACTTCTCTAAAATTAATCACATACTCGGTAACAAAGTAAACATCCACAGATACAAAAAATAATTGGAGGAACCCCCTGTGTCTTATCGGATCACCAGGGATCAAAGTTAGAATTTAACAACAATACTACTCCCAGAAAGCCTACAAACTCAGAAACTGAACAGTCAACTACTGAACCACTTCTGGGTCAAGGAAGAAATAAAGAAAGAAATTAAAGTCTTCCTTGAATTCAATGAAAATTAAGGCACAACATTTCCAAAACTATGGGACACTATAAAACCCGTGCTAAAAGGAAAGTTCATAGCACTAAGTGCCCACATTTAGAAAAAAGCTCACATTAGTGACTTAACAGCACACTTGAATGCTCTAGAAAAAAAAAAGAAGCAGACTCACACAGGAGGAGTGAAAGACAGGAAATAAATAGAGGGCAAAATCAACAAAATAGAAACACAGAAAATAATACAAAGAATCAATGAAACAAATAGCTGGTTCTATGAGAAAATCAACAAGATTGACAAACCCTTATCCAAACTAATCAAAAGGCAGAGAGAGAACATCCAAATTAACAAAATCAAAAATGAAACAGGGGACATAACAACAGACACTGAGGAAATTCTGAGAATCATTAGATCTTACTACAAAAACCTGTACTCCACAAAATTGGAAAATGTAAAAGAAATGGACAATTATTTAGATAGATACCATATACCAAAATTAAATCAAGATTCGATGAGCAATTTAAATAAACTATAAGCTGCAAGGAAACAGAAGCTGTCATAAAAAACCTTCCAACCAAAAATAGCCCAGGGCCAGATGGTTTTAGTGAAGAATTCTTCCAGAACTTTGAAAAAGAGCCAATACCTATACTCCTCAGTGTTCCACATAATAGAAACAGAAGGGTCATTGCCAAACTCTTTTTATGAGTCTACACCTACCCTAATACCAAAACTGCACAAAGCCTCAACCAAGAAAAAGAATTGCAGACCAATCACACTCATGAACACGGATGCAAAACTTCTCAATAAAATATTTGCAAAACCAAATCCAAAAACATATCAAAAATCATCCATCATGAACAAGTAGGCTTCATCCCAAAGATTCAGTGCTGGTTCAACATATGAAAATCTATCAATGTAATCCATAAACTGAAAGAAAAAAAACATATGATCATTTCATTAGATGCTGAAAAGGGATTTGACAAAATCCAACACACCTTCATTTTAAAGGTCTGGGAGAGATTAGGGATACAAGAATGATATCTAAATACAATAAAAGCAATATACAGCAATATATAGCTAACATCAAATTAAATGGAGAGAAACTCAAAACGATTCCACTAAAATCAGGAACAAGACAAAGCTTTCTACTCTCTCTATACCTCTTCAACATAGTTCTGGAAGTTTTAGCAATAGCAATAAGACAACATAAGGAAATGAAAGGGATTCAAATTGGAAAGGAAGAAGTCAAGCTTTCTTTATTTGCAGATGATATGATAGTGCACATAAGTTACCACAAAAACTCTAAGAGAGAACTCCTACAGCTGATAAATACCTTCAGTGATATGGCAGGATACAAGATCAACTCAAAAAAATCAGTAGCCCTCCTATACACAAAGGATAAAGAAGCTGAGAGGGAAATCAGAGAAACATCACCTTTCATGATAGCCACAAATAACATAAAATATCTTGGGGTAACACAAAACAAGGAAGTAAAAGATCTATTTGATAAGAACTTTAAGTCTTTGAAGAAATAAACTGAAGAAGAAACCAGGAAATTGAAAGATCTCCCATGCTCTTGGATAGGAAGAATCAACATTGTAAAAATGACAATCCTACCAAAAGCAATCTATAGGTTCAATGCAATCCCCATCAAAATCCCAACACAATTCTTCACAAACCTTGAAAGAACAACAATCAACTTCATATGGAAAAACAAGTAATGAAGAATAGTCAAAACAATCCTATACAATAAAGGAATTTCTGGAGGCATTACCATCCCTAACATTAAGCTCTATTACAGAGCTACAGTAATAAAAACAGCTTGGTATTGGCATAAAAACGAAGACATTGGCCAATGGAATCGAAGACCCAGATATTATTCCACGGACCTAAAAACACCTGATTTTTGACAAAGAAGCTAAAATTATAAAGTGGAAAAAAGAAAGCAATTAAACAAGTGGTGCTGGCATAACTAGATGTCAATGTGTAGAAGAATGAAAATAGATCCTTATCTCTCACCATGCACAAAACTCAAGTCCAAATGGATTAAAGACCTCAATATAAATCCGACCACACTGAACCTGTTAGAAGATAAAGTGGGAAATAACCTTCAATGCATGGGCACAGGAGACCACTTCATAAATATAACCCCAGTAGCACAGACCATAAGAGCAACAATAAATAAAGGGGAACTCCTGAAACTTAGAAGCTTTTGTAAAGCAAAGGACACAGTCAATAAGACAAAAAGGCAGCATACAGAATGGGAAAAAATCTTCACCAACTCCACATCAGACAAAGGACTGATCTCTAAAATGCATAAAGAATTCAAGAAATTAGACATTAAAATTCTAAATAACCCAATTAAGAAATGGTGTACTGAACTAAACAGAGAATTCTCAACAGAAGAAATTCAAATGGGCAAAAATACATAAGGACATGTTCAACATCTTTGGATATCAGGGAAATGCAAATCAAAAAAACTCTGACATACCATCTCATACCTGTCAGAATGGCTAAGACCTAAAACACCAATGATAGCCTATGCTGGAGAGGATGTGGAGTAAGGAGAACACTCATCCATTGCTGGTGGGAATGCTAACTTGTGCAACCACTTTGAAAATCAGAATGGTGGTTTCTCAGAAAATTTAGAATCAACTTACCTCAGGATCCAGCAATACCACTATTGGGAATATACCCAAAAGATGCTCAATCATACTACAAAAGCATTTGTTCAACTATGTTCACAGCAGCATTATTTGTAATAGCCAGAAACTTGAAACAACCTAGATACCCCTCAACTGAAGAATGGATAAAGAAAGTGTGGCACATTTACACAATAGAGTACTACTCAGTGTTAAAACAAAATAACATCTTGAATTTTGAGTGCAAATGGATGGAATTATAAAACACTATCCTGAGTGAGGTAACCCAGACCTCAAAAAAATGAATATTGTATGTACTCATTCATAAGCAGATACTAGCCATAAAAAGGACATTGAACCTATAGTTCATGATCCTAGAGAAGCTAATAAGGTGAACCCAAAGAAAAACATATATAGACCCTCCTGAAAACTGGAAAGAGACAAGATCCCCTAACATAATTGGGAACATGGGGGCGAGGGGTAGAAGGAAGGGGAGAAGGGAGAGGTTGAGGAGAACTTGAGGGAAAGGGATAGTCGAGATGGAGGAATGACATATATGAGAGCAAGGAAAGAGATATCTTGGTTGAGGGAGCCATTTTGGGGTTAGCAAAAAAAACCTGTCTCTAGAAAAATTCACAGGAATCCACAAGGATGACCACAGCTAATACCCTAAGCAATAAGCCTGAACTGGCCTTGCCCTGTAGTCAGACTGATGTTTATCTTAAATATCACCATAGAACATTTGTCCAAGAAGAGATGGAAACAGAGGCAGAGAACCACACTGGAGCATTGGACAGAGGTCCCAAGGTCCAGCTGAAGAGTGCAAGGAGGAAGAATATGAGCAAGTAGGTCAAGAACCTGAGGGGTTCACCCACTGAGACAGTTTGCCTGGGCTAACGGGAGCTCACCAACTCCAACTGGACTAGGAGTGAATGAGAATGGGATCTAACTAGTCCCTTTGAATGTGGTTGACATTTGGGGCAGACTGAGGGCCACTGAGAGTGGCACTGTGATTTGTCTCTACTGCATATACTGACTTTTTGGGATCTTATTCTCCTTGAATGTATATCTTGCTCAACCTAGGTATAGTAGGGAGGGTCTTGGTCTTGCCACAGGGCAGGGTGCCTTGCACTCTCTTAGGATTGGAGGGGGCAGAGTGGGAGGGTGTGTGGAGGGAGTGGCAGGAGGGGAGGGACAGGGAATTTGGATTGGTATTTTTTTTAAAAGATTTATTTGTTTATTATGTAGACAATGTTCTGGCATGTATGCCCACACATCAGAAGAGGGCACCAAATCTTGTTATAGATGGTTGTGAGCCACCACGTGGTTGCTAGGAATTGAACTCAGGACCTCTGGAAGAGCAATCAGTGCTCTTAACCTCTGAGCCATCTCTCCAGTCCCCAGTATTTTTTAAACTAATAAAATAATAATAAAATAAACAAACAAATAAATAAAAGCTATATTTATAAGACAATTAATTGAACCAAAGTTAAGATTTCAGCTAGAATCTGTGGCTCATAATTACTTATGGAGCAGAATTACAGCCTTGTCAAATATATGAAGATGTCTTACAATGGCTCCATCAATCATGCTTTTATAATCATCTGTGAAAATGTGCCCAATATCCATTGCCCTTCTGAGTAGTAATTAGGTTCCCAAAAGGTGGTAGCCTTATTTTCTTAAAGTATTTATAGTTCTAACATCCAGAATTGCAAGTTAACAGGAATAACCTCTTTCCAGTTACACTGTGCAAAGAGCCTTTCCTATATTCTCAGATTCTGGATTTTTATCAGCAAATTTTAGTATTTCTTACTTTGTAGATACATTTCCCTAGCATTCCACAAACTTGACAATCTTCCCTTAGCTCTGTAAAAATATTTGTGAAATGTATTTTCTCTTTTTGTTGTTGTTGTTGCTTATCTGTTTTGTTTTCTTGGGTTTCTTTTCAGATGTAGGTTGCTCTGTGTAACAACCCTGGGTGTCATGGAACTCATTTAGCTGACCTCAAACTCAGAGATCTGCCTGCCTCTGCCTCACAAGTCCTGGAATTAAACTGTGTGCCAACACTGCTTGGTGAAATTTATTTTCGTACCAAAAAAACATGCAAATTAAGATAGAGCCCTCAACATTAGCCTCTTTTTATCTATTTTTTCTGCTTTTTTTTTTCAAGATTTTTTTCCCCTTATATGCATTAGTGTTTTACCTGAAGGTATGCCTGTGTGAGGTTGTTAGATTGCCTGGAACTGGAGTTAGACAATTGTGAGCTGCCAGGTACCAAGTGCTGGGAATTGAAACCAGATCCTCTAAAAGAGTCTCCAGTACTCTTAACCACAGTGCTCTCTCTCCTGCCCCTCATTTTTCTTTACTGGCCAGGTCTTTTGTTGAAAGATAAGAACAAATTTGTGGGTACCAATGTTTAAGGATTTAATGGACATTATAGAAGTAATATGTTTCTCTATCTTCTAAGGGAAATTATCTGCTGTCCTGTATTCTATACTTACGGTAAACTGCTCCCTTACATGACACTGATTCTTATCTAAATCTTGATCCTGTATAAACATAATCTCTTTTTCTTCCTGTGAAAGTAGTAAGCTATAAGGGACCCATGGATACTCAAGGAAATATTCTGACAATCATATGTACTTGAGATTTCATATTTAAAAATATGAATCTTAATATGTTAAATTAAATATTTATTAAAATTTTCATTACTCCATGCTGTTGCACACCAGACCTATAGGCCAACAGACTTGATGATATCAGGAGGAATTCTGTTCTCTCAAATTTATGTGTATTGATAAAAATTATTTCTTTTTGCCTTTCACTTTATAAATAAAACATTTTATTTCTTTCTTCCTAATCTCAAGAGAAGTATATAAATAGAAAATTCCCAGTTCTTTAACCACAGATCACATGAAAATATCCAGAACTTTTCCTTTTGAATAAATTTATAAATAAATTTTACCTCATAAGTAAACACTTTGCACTTATGTAAGATTATTGCCATGAAGTCTAGATATTGTTCATTAATACCATATTCAGTCTTTCAATACAGTAAGAAACTGAGCATTACAGAAAGTAAATTAATATGAAAAAAATAGTATGTAGTTTATTATTTTAAGAATAAATTATTTTTATTGGTCACTTTGAAAACTTTGGTAGTACAGATGCCTTTGTAATACTGATATTTAGGATTCAGAGACAGAAGAACTATGACTTTAAAGCTCAACTGCATTAGAGTGAAGAATAAGTCTCAAATATATATCAACTTCAGTCTGAGGAAATAGGACATTAAGTCACTTCTCTAATGGAAATACAAAACTCCCACATTAAAAGCTGAACTCAATGCTGGTGAGATGGACAAAGGAGGGCCCTAGGTACTTGTAGCCTGGACAAACTACACTAATTGGAAAGCTGTGGGCCATTGAGACCCTGCCAGGAAATCAAAGTGAAATGCCACTAAAAGCTTATATTCAAGGATCACATCCGCTCTCCTAATGCCTGCACACATATCCACATCACATATATGTACACACACACACTCATGTGCACATAAATACACATGAATACACACATACACAACAAGATGATAAGAATAATGTAAGCAAAAGGACAGCAATGAAAACTATAATGGGAACAACAACAAGGATAAGAAATAATACCAAAATATGAGCATTGTAATACTAGAGCTTTGATCAGTTAAAATGCTTATTGGATTTTGGTGTCTTATTGGTTTAAGTTTGGTAGTTCAGAATAATCAAGAAATTAACCCGAGTTCTTATTTGTAATTTTTGTGTGTTTTGGTTTTCTTTTTGATTATTTGTTAGTTTTTATATATTTCTAAGAAATATATTTTTGGGGAAAGAGTGAGAAGCAAGTCAGTTTTCTTTAAGGGTATGGCCACTAGTAATTGTTGGACCATAAATATGAGCAATACAAATTTGAGGGGAAACAGAAATGGGAGGGTGGATATGGGAGGAATGTGAAACAAGTGTGATTAGAGTACATTGCATGAAATTCCCAGGTAATTAATAAAAAATGTTATGTTGGGGGTAAAAAACAGTCAAAAATGAAAAGATTCATTTGAAAGGTGAGCCAAGAACCTGGATAGATCTCAAAAGAAAAAAAAATACTATTGGTTTATTTGTTCTTTTGATGACCAATTTCTTGAGTTCTTTGTATATTTTGGAGATCAGACCTCTGTCTGATGTGCAGTTAGTGAAGATCTTTTCACATCCTATAGGCTGTCATTTTGTCTTGTTAAGCATGTCCATTGCTTTACAGAAGGTTTTCAGTTTCAGGAGGTCCCATTTATTAATTATTTCTCTCAGTGTCTGTGCTGCTGGGGTTATATTTAGGAAGTGGTCTCCTATTTCAATGTGCTGAAGTGTATTTCCCAATTTTTCTTCTATGAGGTTCAGTATGGTTGGTTTTACATTGAAGTCTCTGATCCATGTGGACTTGAGCTTTGTGCATGGCAATAGATATGGCTCTATTTTCATTCTTCTACATGTTGGTATCCAGTTATGCTAGCACCATTTGTGGAATATTCTTTCTTTTCTCCATTTTATATCTTTTTTCTTTGTCAAAAATCAAGTGTTTGTAGGTATGTGGATTGATATCCTGGTCTTTGATTTTGTTCCATTGATTCTTCTGTCTGATTTTTGCCAATAGCAGGACATTTTCAGTACTGTAGCTCTGTAGTAGAGTTTAAATCAGGGATTGGGATGCCTCCAGACGTTTCTTTATTGTAAAGGATTGTTTTGTGTATCCTGGGATATTTGCTTTTCCATATAAAGTTGACTATTGTTCTTGTGAGGTCTGTGAAAAATTTTGCTGGCATTTTCATGGGCATTGCATTGAATCTGTAGATTGCTTTGGAAGAGATTGCCATTTTAACTATGTTAATTCTACCTACCCAAAAGCATTGAAGATCTTTTCATTTTCTAGGGTCTTCTTCAATTTCATTCTTCAAAGATTTAAAGTTCTTGTCATACAGGTCTTTCACTTATTCAGTTAGAGTTACTCCAAGATAATTTATGTTATTTGTGGCTATCATCAACAGAACAAATAATCCAATAAAATATGTGGCACAGAACTCTCAACAGAGGAATCTAAAATGGCTGAAAGACACTTAAGCCATCAGAGAAATACAAATAAAAAAACAACTCCGAGATTCCATCTTACACCTGTAAGAATGGCCAAGATCAAAATCACTGATATGCTAGAGAGGATGTGGGATAAAGGGAATACTCCTACATTGATGGCAGGAGTGCAAACTGGTATAGCCCCTTTGGATATCAGTATGGCAATTTCACAGAAATTTAGAAAACAACCTACCTTAAGACTCAGCAATAACACTTTTGGGTATATACCCAAAGGATGCTCAATAGTACCACAGTGCTCAACTACGTTCATAGCAGCATTATTTTGTCATAGTCAGAACCTTGAAATAATCTAAATACCCCTCCACTGAAGACTGGATAAGGAAAATGTGGTACATTTATACAATGGAGTATTACACAGCAGAAAAAAATAATGACATCTTAAAATTTGGGGGCAAATGGTTAGATCTAGAATATCTCATATTGAGTAAGGTAACCCAGACTCAGAGAGACAAATATCATACGTACTCACTTATAAGTGGTTTTTAGACATAAAGCAAAAAAAAAAATATCAGCCTATTCACAATTCCATAAAACCTAGACTACAATGAGGGCCCTAAGAGAGACATACATGGATCCAATCCACTTGGAAAATAGAAAGAGATAGGATATCCTGAGTAAATTGGGAGCATGGGGACCATAGGAGAGGGTAGAAGGGCAGGAGAGAGGAAGGGGGGAGCAGAGAAAAATATATAGTTCAATTTAAAAAATTATTGATTTTTATTGAGTTCTACATTGTTTTCTGCTCTCCTCCCTGCCTCTTCCAATCCTCCCCCAAGGCCCTCATGCTCCCAATTTACTCAGGAGATTTTGTCTTTTTCTACTTCCCATGTAGAAAAAAAAAACAGTTTTTATTTAAAAAAAATTACTTCTTTTCATAACTATTTTTTCTCTCTCCCAAGCCTATATACATTTATCCAACACCTTGATCCACTTAGAGGTCTTTTTCCATCTGGACTTGTCCGTATTGTGTGTGTATCTGTAATTATTTTTTGACTAGGAGTGCCCTTTTTTCTTTTAAATGCTAATTAGCATGGTTAGGACCAACTCTAAAACATTGCCTGTTGTGTCTGCCCAGTCCAACATGGTGGAAGCATGTTCACTATCTCTGAGAGCCTTGTACATTGCCCTAGCTCCAGGGTCACAGTGGGTCTGTGTCACCATTAAGCAATTTGTAACACCTTGCTCACAGACCCTATATATGTCCTTGGCCTCCTTAAAGAGCCAGAGATGTTCATGCAACTAGCATGGACCAGCAAGCTGCCATTTCTTAAAGAAGCCACATTTTTTGTTTTGTTTTTCAGTGGATTTTTTTTGGTATCTTTATTGTTTGTTTTTTTTTACTGTTAATACTGAAACACAAAGACTTCTGTTAAAGGAAGCAGTGCCTCTGATCACTGCCAACAGAGCATATCTGAAAAATATTGGCCACCAAGAAACTGTGATTTTCCCTATTTGTGTGGGTCTAGAAGCCCTCTTTTTTCTTTTAAGCTTTTTTTTAGGTCGTATGTGGATCCATGCCCCACACAGTGGGCACCATTTTGTTGTTTGAGGATATTCATTCATTTCCCAGCTGCCCAGACCCAAAATAATCACACAGAAACTGTATTATTACAAAACTGCTTGGTCTATTAGCACACGCTTCTTATTGGCTAGTTCTTATCTCTAAAATTAACCCATTTCTATTATTCTGTGTATTGCCATGTGGTTGTGGCCTGGTAAGGTTCTAACCAGTGCCTAGTGTCTGTCTACTGTGGCAGCTACATGGCTTCTCCTTGACTCTGCCTACTTTCTCTTCTATCTACTTAGAATTCTTGCCTTTTATTATTCTATGCTGCAATAGGCCCAAAGCAGATTCTTTATTAATCAATGGTATTCACAGCATACAGAGGGGAATTTCATATCACATGTTACTAAAGGATGTAAGTAATAAAATGGTGTACTCACTCTAACACCTATGACTTATCACAATTACCATCAGGACAAGATATGCATAAAGAAACAATAAGTGGAATTCACATGTTGGTGGCAATAATAGCAATCCAAATGCCCTATGAGCAGGAGGGGAAACCATGGTACAGAAAGGCTAGTCATTGGCAAAGGGCTATTGAGGTCATGATTTATAGAGAAAAAATCTACTAGCATCATTTTGATAGACAGCATAACTCCACAATACATTCTAAATCTCATCTTTCCAGCTGTCGATTTGTATAGCTGTCACTACTCAGCAAAGAAATCTCTCATTGCAAGAAATAGAGGCCTTCACAGAAACCCACAAATGAATTCAATGCATAAATCAATGAAACGTGGGGAACCAATCCCCATTGGATACATCTATAGCTCAGTTCCTCCATCTATGGCACACAGAACATTTTAGAAGAAGGAACAAAAAGATTGTAAAGTGCATAATACCAGAACATCTGCAGTCATAAAGTCTCTCCTAGAAATTGCTAGAACAATAGCAATATCAACTAACATATTAATGTGGAAAGGGGAGATTTTTGAGGGAAACCACACATAGAAAATGAGCTATAAGGAGATAAATGACTGCTGAGCAAGAAAGACTAAAAATACTCTTCCAGGGGAGAACACCCTGACTGGTTACCCAGTGCAGAGTGATCAGCCCTATAGGCCAACTGCAGATCCTTACCTCTCTAGTCCTCTAACTCCAATCCTCCATTCTCATCCGACCTCTGCAACACATGTGGCAGCCTCCCCCCACAATCTTATCCCAACCTAGTGGATACCACAAATCTTTGGTGATCAATCCTGTAACCATATACACCCATAGAGGAAAGGCAGACTCTATAGATGTTAATTGTATATATTTGTATGTACATACATAAATACATACATATGTCTAATAATAATAATCAAAGGAAAAGAACCAATATACTTGAAAGGAGGGGCATGGAGGGGTTCTAACTGAGAGAGAATGGAGGGAAGAATGTTCAGAGGAAAATAATGTATTTCTTTTTCAAATAAAATCTTAAATATTGCATTAAAACAGGATTTATTATGTAAAGAACACAATTCAAAATTTGCCATTTTTGTCAGAATATGCTTTTTAATATAAAATAATACTGGAGTTAAAACATTTTATATTCACAAAAATAAATTATTTTACTTTCATTATTGTCATTCTCACTTATGCTCTCTTCATTGAAATTGAAGTTGACTCATTATAATTGTTCACTATATTCTTTCAGATATTTTCATACATAGTTTTAATGGAGTCTCCCCAAATCTACCACAGTTCACTGGCATTTGAGGATAGTGTCTGCCAATAGATATTTTGTGAAAAGTTAAAACTCAGAAATAAGATCAGATATAGGTAACCATGTTGAATAAATTTGGAAAAGTACAAAACTAACACCAAGACATATAGAAATTAAGAATAGTAGTTTTGCTTCTTCATGCTTATAAAGTTATATTTGCCTTGGAAGATGCTGTGTGTGGCTTTTTGTTCTAGTCAAGTTTTAGTATAAGGCCAGCCATCAGAATAAGAGAAGACTTTGAGAATGCAATGTTTCTTTAATCTGAATCTCTTGTGTCAATATTCTGGACATTTTTACTCAATGAACTTGGAATTAATTAGTTACTATATTTGGTTGAATTCTGTTAACAAGATGAGAATGAGTGCTTAAGACTCCTCACTTTTAAGATCTATATTTTTAATACAAGAAGCTAAAGAACTAATCATCTTAAGGTCTAAGAATTTGGACATTGGACATAGGGAAAGTTCTTTGGCAAAATCACCAGTTAATTAATGTTTTATCATAGGATTTTCAGAGGAGATATAGAGGAGAAAAAAAAACCTAATCAATCTTTAGATATGTGAGATGCTAAGAAATAGTGGTAAAGTAGTAAGTAGAGATTTCATATGCTTTTACTCCTGAAAGGACACTGGGAATATCCAGAGCATACCCCTCCCATAAAAAAGAGGGAAGAAGAAAATAGTAAAATAAATGTGTTCTGATTTGCACTCAACCTGAATGAATGAGGCAAATTACCTTGGGTTATACAGGAATCCAAAGTCCAAGGTACTGCTTGAGGTTGGGGACTCAGAAGGATTTTGTCAGTCATCTATTTACTTTTCAGAATCAACATGGCTAATTCATCTTATTGATGTTTAAACCACAGTTTGTTTCTTATGAGAAATCATGTCTTTATAAACTACTGGTGACCAATGTTTGTATTAGTTTAGAAATAATAAAAGTATAGCTATATTGAAATAGCAAGATGTATGTTGCTGGTGAATACTCTGTGCAGAAGTAACTTGATAAGAATATAAGCACAGAATATCACTCCTTACAACGTATTTATTTGGGGGAAAGTGAAGATCTCTAATCAGAAACTTCTGAATCAATTCCATAGTAAGGTAGCGCTTACAGGAAAATCAGAGATTCATATTTTTAAGAGGTAAAGCTGAAGAAATTTTATGATAAGTTGTCACAAGAAGCTTTAAAGATTTGATATTGAAGCAATGAGAGAGTCTTTAAGGGAAACATTTACTGAATGTATGGATTGTCTTATGTAGGAGAGGGGCTGAGTGGAGAGGTAAGCAGTATCAAATTTTAGATATTTGGTAGTTCAAGATATATTGAATAAATGGATAAAAGAATCCATACCTTTGGAGAAGGTATATAAAAACATTCATAGCAGCACATATACTCAGAATTATAAAGAAATCTCTAATAGCATTAACAAAAATAAACATGGCAAATACTTATGCCTATAGAAAATAATGAAGTGAAACAGTCATGGAACAAGTCACATTATTCATTCTGAAAATATAAAACAATAAAACTCCAGTTATATTGCATAATAAACATATGGCAATGTTTCTGTCAAATGGCTGGGTACTGGGAAAATGTAGAAGCAATGATATTCTTATACAGGTGTTTATACAGGTGCCTTCTTTTATCCAGATTGTTTATCAGTATCAAATCAAAAAATACAGTGGCACAGCTCTTGAGAAACTGTAGTAAGTGAATGATTTGTTTGAAAAAGTCAGCAAACAGAGAAACATATCATTAGTCTGCAAATGAATTATAATATGGATTCTTCTCTCATTCTTACTCACTGATAATAGGAAACAAACGCACAAAAAAAGAAGTCTTAAAACTGATTTCTCTTCTACTATGGTTCTAGAATTATAGATTTGTGAAAAGGCACATATCTCTGAAATGTCACAAAAGTTAAGAATGGATTTTGGAATGTGGTGGAGGGGTTGCCTCTAAGAAGCACTATGTGGCAGTTAGGGGCCCATGTCCATGAAACTAAAGGCACAGAGAGTCTCAGGTTGCACATTTCATTCAACACATAACATTTATTTTCTTCTTCTTTTTCTAAAGAGATAGTTTGTCACACATATACTATTACATATTTTACTAAAATGTTTATTCTTTGAAAATTCCATACATATATAAGTAATTCTGCTTACTCTTGTCTTAGACCACACACACACACACACACACACATATATGTGTGTGTGTGTATATATATATATATATATATACACACACACATATATGTGTGTGTGTATATATATATATATATATATATCCTATGCTTCACAAACCCCTCAATTCAATAAAATTCTTAAATAGAGTCAGGTCATTTGGTTTCATTATGTGATCCAATGATTTATCCAGGCCTATATGTGTGACCATTGCTTTGCAACTATGTCTTGGACTATAGTGGCCTCCTGATTGCATACCTAAGTGAAAGAAAGGGCTCTACCTAAAGCAATGACCCATATCTCAAATTAAATAGTGCAATCCCATGGTCTAGCTCCTCATCCATGCCTCCCAGGAGACAGACATATTCTAGTAGAGGCCCATTGTAGATTAACATGCGAGATGTAAATTTAGACAAAAATTGACAAATTTAGCTTTATTAAACTAAAATATTATGTGGAGACAAAGAAACAATTGAGTGAATAGAGGTAATGTTTGCCAACTATCCATCTGTCACAGAATTAATATCCACAATTTATAAGGAAATCAAAATGAAGCATCAAAAAGACACATGGCACATTCATAAAATGGGCCTTGGAACAATATAAGATTCATTAAAGGATAGAGAGAAAAATAACAAATGTAGTTCAGAAAAAACTTTTAAAACATTCTTTGTCACCAGCAGTTAGGCAAGCACAAATCCAAACAGTTTTGAGACTTCATATCACCCCATTCAGAATTTCAAGTTCAATACAACAATAGAAAACAAACACTGGAAGGAATGTGGAGTAGATTCATTCTTGATAGGATTGCAAACTGGTGCAGCCACTATGGAAATCAGTGTAAAAATTCTCCAAAAGCTAGAATTATATATGCCATATGACATAGCTATTCCACTCCTTGGCATATCCCCAAAGTATTCAACATCCTACTGTACAGATACTTGCTTGGCTTTATTCATTGCTGCTCTACTCACAATAATGAGGAAATGAAAACAATTTCAATGTCCTACAACTAATGAATGGATAGTGAAAATGTGGTGTACATACACTATGGAATGCTATTCAGCTGTAAAGAAAAATAAAATTTAGAAAAGTGGACATAAAAGCATAAAACTAGAAAATACCAAACTGAACGAAGTAACCCAGATCCAGAAAGGCAAACATCACCTGTTTCCTGTCATCTGTCATCTGAGACCTCTACATCCTAATCTTCAGATTTAAAAAAACAGATATAGACTTCACCTATCATAAAGGCAAATTACATTTGCAACAGACAGAGAGCATTACAGAAAACCACAACCAACTGAAATAGGGTTGTGGATCACAGTTCCAATGGACACATCTATAATACAGCTTCCATACTTACAGCTCAGGTATCATTAAGAAGAGAGTGCAAAGACTTTAAGAGGAAGAGAAACAGAATTGGCTATAAGATTGGGTCTCCTAGTAATGTTAGAAGCCATTCCCAAAAAGTCTCACCAACATGTTTGCCTAAAATTCATATCAGGCCAGAGAGTGGTGGTGCATGCTTTTAATCCTGGCACTTGGGATGCAAATGCAGGTGGATATCTGTGAGTTCAAGGACAACCTAGTCTACAGAGCAAGTACCAGGACTGTTACACAGAGAACCCCTGTCTCAAAAAATCTCAGTTCAGATAGGACAGTGATGGACATGGTAATATTGGGGAAAAATGACCCCAAGGCCTCAGTTTTACTCAATTAACTCCAGGCAATTGAGGATTACTGAGAGCAAGATAGCCTTCTCTAGGGAAGAGAAGATCAGATGGTTATCCTATAGCAAATGACAAACCCTGATAACATACATATGTGTAGCACTATTCAGACTGAACAGGTTGTATATGTGTGTATGCATATGTATATGAATGCATATATATATATATATATATATATATATATATATATATATATGTAACAATTAGTGAAAACAGGCACCATAGCTTTTAAGGAGAAAAAGAATAGATTTATGAGTTGGTTTGAGGGTAAGAAAAGAAAGCAGAAATTACGTAACTTTATTATAAACCCAAAACATAATTAATATGAATAGAAATGGGTCATTGTTTAACGAAAATATCTTTTAGGATATTTGTGTGATGTTAGATAATGGCTCAACTAGAAAGCATACTTGTAAAATAAAAATAATGCAATGCCAAATGTAGGTTATTTCATATGGGTTGGTTAGGGAAGTCCCAAAGGCAGAACAAGTACTACAGGATCCTGCTGTGCTTCTTATTTTCCCCCAGAACTGGATGACAAGCCCCTATAGCTTAGGACAAGACAACCCTTGATTTTTTATATATAATAAAGACAAGCTGAAACTGGGCAGGGAAAGTCCTTGCTCTAAGAAACATAAGTCATAACTTTCAATTTGAATATAGTCTTCATTTGTGTAATAATACAATATACATATATAAACATCATTTTTCAGACTGATTCTATCTATTTACGCTGGCTAGCCGTGAACTTTCTATGTAGACCAGGCTGAACTCAAACTCACCCATGTGTCTGCCTCCCAAATGTTGGGATTAAAGAAGTGCACCTCTTCAGAAAGCATAGATCATAACCTTTCTACATTTTTGAACTTGGCTCATTTGGTCTTTTTATTCCATGAAAAATTTATTGCTAGAATATACATGACATCAAATTTTTTTATTTGTACAATTCTTGTCCAGTGATTTCTCTTTTCTAGCTTTGGTGTGGGAGGTCCTTCTGTCTATGTGTTGCTTACATTGGTTAATAAACTGCCTTGGCCTGTTGATAGGGCAAAACTTAGGTAGGCAGGAAAGATGGAACTAAATTCTGGGAGGAAGAAAGCATAGTCAGAGAGATGCCATGGATCTGTGGGACAGAGGCTGGGAATTTTCCCGAGTAAGCCACTGCCACATGGCAATACACAGATTAATAGAAATGGGTTAAATTAATGTAAGAGTTAGCCAATAAGAAGCTAGTGCTATCAGCCCAAGCGGTGATTTAATACAATTTTTGTGTGGTTATTTTGGATCTGGGCAGCTGGGACAAACAAGCAGCCTTCCTGTTACAATTCGTGCCCACGTGGCCAGCTAAATCCACTTAAAACCTGAGAGAGTTTGAAAAGAAATTCTAGACACAAAAATAGAGTTTAACACAGCTTCTTGCTGTTTGCTGGCAGTGTGCTGCATCTCCTTTAAGAAAGATTTTCCTGATTAACCTGCAGAAAAAAAAAAAAAAGCTGTGCTGTTTTAAACCGGAGCTTCCTGGGCTGTACCACCAGTGCAAACTCTGGCTATGGAGCACTTTGATGGCATTTCAGAGCCTGGGTGTTTGTGTGCTCATTCAGGATTGGGAGGAAAGTGGCTGAGACCATGCCTATGGCTTGGCGCTGCCTGCCAGGGCAGGCAGCCAGATCAGGTCAACTAGGCATGCTCAGGAGGGAGAGCATGGCCGATTCCCACTGCCATACACAGAGATGTTTCCAGGCTGCACAGTGCTCTGCTTGGCTATTACTCAGATAAAAAGGGTTGATGTGCTACATGCCCATTCTTGGGGTTTGAGTGCTGAGCACAGATCCTGCCTGGAGGCCCCAGAGCTAATACTGGTGGTACGTCCACTATTTTAAAACTTGAGAGAGGTGGAACCAGCATCTAGAGCAGATGCAACCAAGCTGCTTAGCATTTTGAAAGCTCTTCAACACACTAAAGAATTACAGATTCACAATAGGACAGATTCAGAAATAAAAAACCTCTAAATGGGTCACAGCATTTGATAAATGTACGTAGGCTTGGAAGAGAGACGAAAAGGAGTATAGAGAGTCATAAAATAAAGTTAATGCTTTTAAAAAAAGCTAAAGTTTTTAAAGAGACAGTGTACAGATAATCATAGATTAAAGGGAGTAAAGAAAAATAAGACATGTAAAGATAGAGAATACACAGAGAGTCTGGATTATGCATATTACTGTGTTTTCTTTGAATTTTTTGCCTGTAAAGAGCTAGGCACAGAGAGAAATTTCATTGTATGGGCTGCTAAGCTAAAGAAGAATATATGTTCTAAAGGTATCATGACTTCCAAATTTGGGTCTAAGGATATGTTACTTTGGAAAAGAGATTCTTTGGTTTTCATAGATAATGAGAACCTGTAGGTTATTTCTAGAACACTATGGTTTGATAGACCACACCCCCGAAAGTTTACCATGAGCACCCTCAAAAAATTATTTCACCCAACTGGTGACTAAGATTACCCTAGCACACAGGATACACCATGAATGACCTGATTAACAGTGCCCCCAAACAGCAAGAAGCAGTATGGAAAAAACTATGGCCATATTCCCAAATATTGTTTATTAAAGTTTGTTTGCATTTAAAGGGGGATATGATATAGATATGAATAATTTATATTGCTATGGTTCTTGGTTTATTGATACAAATTTAAAGTAAATTTTGTTATATGTATATTTCTACTCTTGATAAAGATATTTTGATTGTGTAGTTCATTTAAAAATGTAATGTATAATTAAGAAATATAGCTTAATAGTCATCTATAATAGTCAAAATTGTTGTCGTGTTGCTAGATTTCCTAGATGTATAGAGATATATTTCAGTTAGATAGATATTCTTCAAATCTTTCAGAAACCTTCAGAATATGGCATTTAAAATATTTTAATAACTTAGGACTTTTCATGACAATGAGATACGTCTGCTCCTGGCAGCATCAATTTCTTTGAGAGGAAGATGGGCATCAAAGAGGCTCCTTATGGAGTTGGTTAGCATTTGCTCTTGCCTGAACTGCTGAACTGGACATGCAGGACCCACAGAGAAATGAGAAATGACTGCTGAACTTGCTTAAAGGTGATATGATCCTTCAGGGTTCCTGCTTCATGAAGGGGTCTGCGAGACATTCTGCAGAATACAGAAGAAAGTGACTGACAAACTGCCAATAAATTTCCTGCTTAATGGAAAAGTCTTCTGGATGCTATGGGCCTGTAGGCTGAAGGAAGATAGATTCCCCAAAAGTACAGAACAACTTTGGGTGACTGTACAGGCAGTGAGATGTCTCTATCAATTCTAGAGTTTTGGAAGTTGCTTACAATGCACTTCCAGTTTAGTTAGGTAATATTATGTCCTTCTGGAGTCTTTGATGGGGTTGAATAATAGATAGTTATTACTATAGTTTTTCTTAGTTATGATAAAAGATAAAGTAGATATAAATATTGTAACTGTAATTCTTTCTTGATAAATGTTTTGTTATATGTAATTTTACTATGTTAAATTAAAGCCTTCCTTTTTATTTAAACAGAAAAGGGGAAATGATGTTGGAGGTCCTCTATCTATTTATTACTTTCATTGGTTAATAAAGAAACTGCCTTGGCCTGTTTGATAGGGCACAACTTAGGTAGGTGGGGAAGATGGAACTGAATTATGGGAAGAAGAAAGCATAGTTAGAGAGATGCCATGGATCTGCCAGAGACGGATGCTGGGAAATTTCCCCAGTATCCACTGCCACTGCCACTTGGCGATACACAGAAATGGGTTAAATTAATGTAAGTGTTAGCCAATAAGAAGCTAGAGCTAATGGGACAAGCAGTGATTTAATTAGTATAATTTCAGTGTGGTTATTTCAGTTCTGGACAGGTGAAACAAACAAGTGGCCTTCCTGTTACATAGCTTTGAATTAATGACAGCTGCTAGAAGCATAGATGAAAGAGTAAAGACCTCAATATCTATAAGGGTTTCTACATGTAATAAAAAGTATGTGTACATTCTGATAGAAAAGCCCCCATAACTGTAAACATAGCTTTATCTGATATTGTGGAGTCTGGTTCATATTGAATAGGCATGGTTTTAATTTGGTTTGCCTACAGTGTTATGCTAAGGTCAGTTAAAAACTCGACTTCATGGTTTAATGCATTGAATAGAACATATGTTAATGCATTATTAACCTTCATCCATCATTTTTATCATGGAGGGAAAATCATTGTCACTGAACCCTCTCATGGATAATTATTTCACTTGGATAGAAATGCTCAATTTATCATCCCAACATAACCTGATCTTAAGACCAGGTATATTAGTTCAGGGACACGAGGTCAAGCACCATGGATGAGAGACAAACAGAAAATACTGAAGTAAGTTGTCCTAATGTAGAACAATTAATTTTCTCTAGGATGATATCTCTGATAATTTATTCATGCTCAAGGTGTCATCCTTAAACATACATTCTGTTAGTAACACTAAATGGTCCTTGTAGGCTAAAATACTTGTCAGTATCTCTATCTGTCAATATATCCATTGTCTATCCAGCTCCATGTATCTATCATTCATCAATATACCTATTCAGACACATACATTAACATACATTAACATACATGCATATCATACACATATAGGCATATACATACATATTCCTAAATTAAATCTGCTCAGTCTTCATAATGTTATTTATGTTGTGATTTCAAGGATTACCATTTACAACTGGAATGCCAATTGGTATGCTCATCCTTTAGGATGACCTCCTCTCCTGCTCTTAGCTTTCTTCATTTGCCTATAGTTCTTTTTGTAGGGTTGATGAACTTTTTCCCATCCACTTTGGCATGTTCATCAGTATTACTTTTGTTCATCTTATCTTTGGGAAGTCATTTTGGTGAGACTTTACAGGTATAGCTTCTGAAATTACTAGGAGAGACAATCTCACACAATAGTAGCATTTAAGTAATGTTATAGTTCTGTCAATAAATTAAACCAGGAAAGACTAAAAGAGAATAAGAGAGATGAAAAATGCATACATGCATATCTTCATGAATAAATCATGAATTTAGAAGAGACTATGGGGGCACAGAAATAGTAGGGAGGAGTTGATGAGTGGATGAAAATGTTGTAAATACAAACTAAATGCACAAAATTCTCAAAATAAATATTTAAGTAGTTTTGTAAAGCAACCTTGTTTTACATGGCACATAAGGAAATTGTTAGTCTTGCTTTTCTTCAGTAAAAAGCTATGTCTTGCTTGATATCCATACCCACTGCTTATAAACCTTGAATGTTAACATGCATCTTTTCATTTTTATCCTTTAGGAGACTGGATATAACACCACTGTATAATATTTCCCCTTTTTCTTATGACAAGCCCCAAAGATTTCTTTTTCTTCTTCTGTTTTAAGATCTAGCTATATTCTAAATAATCATGGTAATACTCACAGAAAATGAAGATATATAAATGCTTATTTGTAGGGTCCTCTATCTATGGAAAGTCATTGCTATGAATTTACTCTCTTCTTCAAGGACACATGCCTCATGTATATGAGATTTAACTGTAACCAGATCCAGCTCCTTATATTTGTCATTAAGGAAACATACTCTCCTTAGATGGACTTCAGAAAACAGATTTTATCCTCTGTTTCAAATTATGTGTGACAAGAGGGCAGATCTGAAAGGTTTGTTGCATGAAATCTTTTAGTGTTTTGAGATAATTCAACCTATAAAATAATTACAGCTAAAAGTAACTTTGACTCACAATATAAAATTCACTTCTCCAGTGTTCTTGCTCATGAACCTCCAGTGTTTATGCCATGTCAAACAACAAACTATTTTATTTAATCAACTAAGCACTGTCAAGTAAACATAATAAACTCCTTTAATTCTTCTACATGATGATATACAGTTATGCCAGCACCATTTGTTGACTATTCTTTCTTTTTTCCATTATATATTGGTTGTTTCTTTGTCAAATACCAGGTGTTACAAAGTTGTGTGGATAGATATCCGTGCATTCAACTCAGTTACATTGGCCCTCCTGTCTGTTTTTATCCCAATACCAGGCTGATTTCAGTATTGTACATCTGTGGTAGAATTTGAAGTCAGAGATGGTGATGCCTCCAGAAGTTTTTTTATTGTACAGGATTGTTTTGGCTATCCTGTGTTTTTTGCTTTTCCATATGAAGTTGAGAATTATTCGTTTTATGTCTATGAAGAATTTTGCTGGGATTTGCTGGGCATTACATCGAATCTGTAGATTGCTTTGGGTAAAATTATCATTTTTACTATGTTAATTCTACCTACCCAAAATCATGGGAGATTTTTCTACTTTCTGATGTCTTTTTCGATTTCTTTCTTCAAAGATTTAAAGTTCTTGTCATACAGATCTTCCACTTGTTTGGTTCGAGTTACTCCAAGATAGTTTATTGTCATTTGTAGTTATTGTGAAGGGTGACTTTTCACTGATTTCTTTCTCATCCCATTTATAATCATAGTAAAGGAGGGTTACTAATTATTTTTTAGTCAATCTTCTATCCTGCTACATTACTGAAGTTGCTTATGAGTTATAGGAGTTCCCTGGCAGAATTTTTGGGGTCACTTGAGTAAGTCATTATATCATCAACAAGTGAGAGTTTGGCTTCTTCTTTTCCTATTTGTATCCCCTTAATCTCCTTTTGATGTCTTATTGTTCCAGCTAGAACCTCAAGTACTTTATTGAATAGATATGGAGAGAGTGGACAACCTTGTCTATTTCCTGATTTCAAGGGGATTGCTTTGAGTTTCTCTCCATTTAGTTTGATGTTCACTGTTGGCTTGCTATATATTGCCTTTATTATGTTTAGGTACGTTCTTGTATCCCTGCTCTCTCTCCAAGACATTTATCATGAAGGGATGTTGTATTTCAGTATCTACTGAGATGAAAATAGATCTATTGCCATGCATAAAACTCAAGTCAAAATGGATCGAATACCTCAACATAAAACCAACCACACTAAACTTCATAGAAGAGTGGGAAGTACACTTGAGTGCATTGGCACAGGAGACCACTTCCTAAATCGTACTTGAGTAGCACAGACACTAAGAGAAACAATTAGGAAATGGGACCTCCTGAAACTGAAAAGCTTTTGTAAAGCAAAGGACATGGTCAACAAGACAAAACAGCAGTCTATAGAATAGGAAAAGATCTTAACTAACCCCATATTGACCAGAGGGCTGATCTCCTAAATATACAATGAACTTAAGAAATTGGTCATCAAAAGAACAAATAATCCAATAAAAACTAGAGTACAGACTTAAACAGAGAACTCTCAACAAGTAAATCTAAAAAGACTGAAAGACACTTAAGGAAATACTCAACATTCTTAGCCATCACAGAAATGCAAATCAAAACACCCCTGATATTCTATCTTCCACCTATAAGAATGGCCAAGATCAAAAACACTGATGAAAACTTATGCTGGAGAGGATAAGAGGTAAAGGGAACACTCCTCCATTCCTGGTGGGAGTGCAAAATGTTACAGCCACTTTGGAAATCAGTATGGGGATTTCTCAGAAAATTAGGAAACAACCTACCTCCAGACACAGCAATACCACTTTTGGGTATACACCCAAGGAATGCTCAATCATACCACAAGGACATGTGCTCAACTATGTTCATAGCAGCATTATTTGCCATGGCCAGAACCTGGAAACAATCTAAATGCCCCTCGGCCAAGAAATGGATAAGAATAATGTGGTACATTTATACAATGGAGTACTACACAGCAGAAAAAATAATGACACCTTGAAATTTGCTGGCAAATGAATGGATCTAGAAAACATCATATTGAGTGAGGTAACCCAGTGTTTAGGAGGTCCTTCTGTTTGTGTGTTGTTTTCATTGGTTAATTAATAAAGAAACTGCCTTAGCATAGTTGATGGGGCAGAAGTTTGTAGGCTGGGAAGATAGAGGAACTGAATACTGGGAGAAAGAGATACGGAGTAGGAGAGAGATGGCATGGATCCTCCGCCTGAGACGAACACTGGTTAGAATCTTGCCGGTAAGCTACTGCTGCTTGCCAATATAAAATGATTAATAAAAATGGGTTAAATCAAGATGTGAGAGTTAGCCAATAAGAAGCTAGAGCTAATGGGCCAAGCAGTGATTTAACTACTACAAGTTCTGTGTGGTTATTTCGTGGCTAAGGTAGCCAGGTGGCTGGGACAAATAAGCAGTCCATTCCATGAAACAACCCAGACCCAGAAAGCCAAATATAATATGGAATCATTCATAAGTGGCCCTTAGACATGAAGCAATGAAAAACAAGCCTACAATTCACAATATCGGAAAACCTAGAAAACAAAGAGGAACTTAAGAGAGACATACATGGATCTAATCTACATGGGAAATGAAAAATGACAAAATCTCCTGTGTAAATTGGGAGCATGGGGATCAAGGGAAAGGGTACAATGGGAGGAGGGAGGAAAGGAGGAGCATGGAGAAAAATATGTGGCTCAATAAAAACAATTTTAAAAATATAAGCTCCTTTGAATTCTTCAAATTCAAAGATATCTGTCACCATTACTAGAAATGTGCAGAATCCTTCCAGAGTCACCATACATTATGGAGAAATCTAGGGTTCCGTCTTAGTGTTTTAAACTCCATTCATAATGGTATCTATTAGTGGACTCAAAGGAAACTGGGGAACTATTCTGTTAGAGTTTTAAAGAAACAGAACACACAAGCTACAGTATTCACAGCTTCTTGAGAGCAAAAGATGGAGAAGAGGAGGAGAAAATGCCATAGTACTTGAGTAAAGCCAGCTTGGATATCAGTCAAATGGTGGACAACCAGTTGTATGAAAGGCAGCATTATAAAAAGAATGAAATTATTTAAAATCCCAATGAAAGCATAAATAGGTTCTGACCAACCAAAAAGAAGAAAAAGAAACATTATGAGAAAAGAAGACTTAGTCAGTAGAATATTATGGCCACCCTTCAGTGACTGAACACAGTCAGGGAAATCTTTGAAGAAAAAAAATATTATCTCATTAATGGCATGATTATTTTTAACTATTTATGAAGTCCCTTAATGGGTATATATATTCCTTTGGGTTTTTTTCTTGACCAGAAGATTAAAAATAATTCCCGTACGGTAGCCATGATAGCCTATTATTGTGAATTAAGACAGGCAGAGATTCATTACATCTGTTAGTTCTCTTATTTCTCTTGTAAGTTTGTGTCTGGTTGACCTGTCCATTGGTGAGAGAGGAGTGTTGAAATATCCTACTATTAGAATGTGGAGTTTGATGTGTGCTTTGAGTTCTAGTAATGTTTCCTTTACATAAGTGGATGCTTTTATATTAGGGGCATATATATTCAGGATTGAGACTTCATCCTGATGGATTATTCCATTTAAGAGTATAAAATGTCCATCTCCGTCTCTTCTGATTGATTTTAGTTTGAAGTCAATTTTGTTCAATATTAGTATAGCCACACCCGCTTGTTTCTTAGGGCCATTTGATTGAAAAACTTTTTCCCAACCCTTTATTCTGAGATAATGTCTGTCTGTGTGGTTGAGGTGTGTTTCTTGTAAACAACAGAATGTTGGATCCTGTTTTCCTATCCATTCTCTTAACCTGTGCCTTTTTATAGGTGAATTGAGTCCCTTGATATTAAGTAATATTAATGACCAGAGGTAATTAACTGTGGTTATTTTTTTAGGGTTGTAGAGTTTCTGTGTTTCCCTTCTTTGAGTTGTGCTAGTGGAGGGCTGTTAGATGTCTGTGTTATTATGGGTGTTGCTTGCTTCCTTTAGATGTGGTTTTCCTTCTAGTATTTTCTGTAAGGCTGGGTTTGTGGCTATGTATTGCTTAAATTTGTTTTTATACTGAAATACCTTGTTTTCTCCATCAATGGTGAATGAAAGCTTTGCTGGGTATAGTAGTCTGGGCTTCCATCCATGGTCCCTTAGTGTCTGCAGCACATCTAGACATCTATAGAACATTCCACCCAAACAGGAAAGAATATACCTTCTTCTCAGCATCTCATGGAACGTTCTCGAAAATTGATCACATACTCGGTAACAAAGCTAACATCCACAGATACAAACAAATTGGAGTAACCACCTGTGTCTTATCGGATTATCAGGGAGTAGAGTTAGAATATAAAAACGACTCCACCCCCAGAAAGCCTACAAACTCATGGAAACTGAACAGTCAACTACTGAACCACTCCTGGGTCAAGGAAGAAATAAAGAAAGAAATTAAAGTCTTCCTTGAATTCAACGAAAATAAGAACACAACATACCCCAACCTATGGGACATTATGAAAGCAGTGCTAAGAGGAAAGTTCATAGCACTGAGTGCCCACATAAAGAAAACGGACCAAGCACACATTAGTGAATTAACAGCACACCTAGAAGCTCTGGAAAGAAAAGAAGCAGACTCACCCAGGAGAAGTAGAACTGGAAATAATCAAACTGAGGGCTGAAATCAACAAAATAGAGACACAGAAAACAATCCAAAGAATCAATGAAACAAAGAGCTGGTTCCTTGAGAAAATCAACAAGATCGACAAAGCCCTATCCAAACTAATCAAAAGGCAAAGAGAGAATACTCATATTAACAAGATCAGGAATGAAAAGGGGGACATAACAACAGACACTGAGGAAATTCAGAGAATCATTAGGTCTTACTACAAAAGCCTGTATGCCACAAAATTGGAAATGGACAGTATTCCAGATAAATACCATATACCGAAATTAAATCAAGACCAGGTGAACAATTTAAATAGACCTATATGTCATGAGGAAATAGAAGCTGTCATCAAAAACCTCCCAACCAAAAAAAGGCCAGGACCAGATGGGTTTAATGGAGAATTCTACCAAAACTTCCAAGAAGAGCTAATACCTATACTGCTTAATGTGTTTTGCATAATAGAAACAGAAGCGTCATTGCCAAACTCTTTTTATGAAGCTACAGTTACCCTGATACCAAAACCGCACAAAGACGCAACCAAGAAAGAGAATTACAGACCAATCTCACTCATGAACATCGATGCAAAAATTCTCAATAAAATACTGGAAAACCGAATCCAAGAACACATCAAAAAGATCATCCATTATGATCAAGTATGCTTCATCCCAGAGATGCAGGGCTGGTTCAACATACGGAAATCTATCAATGTAATCCATCCTATAAATAAACTGAAAGAGAAAACCATATGATAATATCATTAGATGCTGAAAAACATTTGACAAAATTCAACTCCCCTTTATGATAAAGGTCTTGGAGAGATTAGGGATACAAGGTCCATACCTAAATATAATAAAAGCAATATATAGCAAGCCGACAGCTACCATCAAATTAAATGGAGAGAAACTCAAAGCGATTCCACTAAAATCAGGAACAAGACAGGGCTGTCCACTCTCCCCATATCTCTTTAATATAGTGCTTGAAGTTCTAGCAATAGCTATAAGACAGAATAAGGAGATCTTGGGGATTCGAATTGGAAAGG
>PVIU01019691.1:0-35884 GCA_004026605.1 Ondatra zibethicus
GGGCCTGGGAGGCAAGTTTGTATGCACTTCTTTTAGTATCTTAATTAAGTAAAGACTAGTAACATTGAAGCAACTGTTTATGCTTGTTCTTTCAATAAAGCTCCTAAATCATAAAGTAAACTGAGTTAAATGGAGGAGTAGCTTTTATAAATCGATTTCCATTTTTGTCTTGTTTAGTTTTGTTTTTCATGCATTGTACATCGTTATATGGCCAAGGATAAGTCAGAACTTATTATGTAGCTCATGATAATACTGAATACATAATCCTCTGCCAGAGTCTTGAGATTGTAGATATGTGCCACTACATGTAGTTTTGAAATTTTTAATTCTGAGAAATCTTGTAAATTTCTAAAGAACCAAATATTTATAAAAGGTTCTATTTTTTCTAAACTAATTTCTATTTATTATATTAATAGATACTGGCTATACATATCTTTCTTATTTAATTCTCAGTAAGTGCCAGATATCATAGGCCCTAAAGAAAAAGCAATGACCTGTTTATTAATATGGTGTTTTGTGTATTGAGACTCCCGTGAGTTACTTGATAGTTTAACTTGTCTGGTTGGGTGTTTGGCCCTTTATAAATATGGTGAGCTATGTCTATTGGCAAGTTTAAATATAGACCCTGAATCTGTAAGCAAAAGTAAAATGTGGGGAAGACTGTGCCACAGGAAAGGATGAATATAAGTCCCTAAAGCACAATGACACCATTTAGGTAATTGCTAGTGATACATATGCAATTGTTAACAAAATATTGTTTAGTAGAATATCACTTAATAGTAGGCTTTTTTCTGCCCAAGTATTGCTTGAAATGTGAAATTCAATAAAGTGCTCATCTCTCACCTTCAGTGGACACTTTCCTCTGTTTATTCATTCCTAATGTATTTATTTGCTGCTTAGGAGAGTCTTTGTTTTATGCAAATCTTCAATTAGAGTAGGTTGAAACCCTCTCCCCATTTACTTTTTTTCCCCAAGACAATCTTGGTAGATTTTAGCTCTTTTGCATTACAATTTGCCAAAACTGTCTACTTCATTTTTACATAGGCCTTTGTGTTCACTGCAGTTCCTTAGACTCTTTGTAATTGTGCCAAAATCTTAATTGCATTAAACAAGGCAGGCAAATTAAATGGATAGAGGAAAGGCTTGAAAACACAGGAGTTCTAGAAAATAGAAAAATAAACACAATGGAACATAGAGCGGAGCATTCAAATTAAACTAAATTCTTTTAAACACAAAGTCTTTTTCATGTTAGATGTGGAATAAGAATAGTAATTTGTACACAGAATTTTGAAAATTGCATTATGTTCTAAAAGTGCTGTTTGCAAATAGCTCTTTGTTTCATTGGTTTAAAACAATTTAATAATACTTTCTTTTACTCTTTGAAAATTTCATATATTTATACAATGTAATTTGTTCATATCCATCCACCATTACCCCATTCTATCTCCCCCTAGAGGACCCACAACCCATAACCCTCCCGAATTCATGCCCATTAAAAAAAAAAAAAACCAAAAAACAAAAACTTAATGACTGAGAGTTTACACAGGGCACTTATCAAAACAATCTGTAAATATGAAAAACATAAAATAAATTCCTAGTGTTTAAGTTCCAAAAATGATAAGTTAAGGATTAAGTAAATCTTCCAGACTGACTTGTATAAACTTCACACTTTCTTTGTGAAAATTTTAATTTATTCTTATCATGATAAATGAAAGACAATAGATCTTCAGAATAAAAACACATGCTAAAAAGACATTAACAAGCTTCATGACAATAAAATAGGTAATTGTTATCACAACACCTTTAAAAAGCAGATAAAGTATTAACAACAAAAGACAAATTGGCATAGAATAAGTCTTATTGAGAACACCAAGGATTGTCCACCTTAGTAATAACTGATAATATTTGGCAATAAATTTGCCAAATTTATTCTTCATCTTGTGCTCTAAGGTAATCCAATTCCAAATGCAATTTCTAATATTCGCCCAATAGCTCAAACTGAAACCTAGTTACATTTATAGTTATGCTTAAATGGTACTATATTGATTTTTATTTTGATGAAGCAAAATAAATCTTGGTATCAGTAAGTCCATTTAATGGTCAGTCATAACCTCTATATTTGAAAATTGATTAATTGTAACAATTTTGTTTTCAAGCTGTTTTTGCAATTGAAAGTTCTGACTCAGTCAATGAACCTGTAGGATTCCAATATACCTGTCTGAACTTGTAGGTTGAAAATGACATAGGAATCAATAAGAATTGACAGGATGACCTTGAACTTTTGATCTTCCTTCCTGTGCCTTCCACAGTGCTGAGTTATAGATACCACCACTTCTGCTCTGTGCAGTATTGTGGGTCTAACACAAGGCTTAGTGTATGTTTTGTATGTATTCTAGGAATTCATCTACATTTCTCATGCTTTGTTTAATTTTTGAGACAGAATCTTATTATGTAGCCAATGATGAGCTTAAATTCATGCTGTTCCACTATTTATCTAAGATTATTAGGTGCGATGGCCAGTCACAGAGAATCTCTAGTGATTCTAGCCTCCTATCTTTTATAACCATACATAATTAATTGACGCTTATTGGTGTGATCAAGTAAATAACACATAAGGGGAACAGAGAAAATGTATAACTCAATAAAAACAATTTAAAAAAGAAACTGTAGAAGTTTAGTGCCATTCATTAAATTTCAATTAAGTTATGATCATGTTCTGGTGGAAATCTTCCACCAGGTTGTGATATGCTCCAGCCATTTTGAGGGAAGGGCTTTCAAGAGGGAAAATGAAATCTCTACGCAACAGCCAGCATAAAGTTATCATTGAATGCATTTGAATAATTCCCACTGACAGAGCCTCTGGCCTCACGTATGACTTCTCATGACTCTAACCACATTTGACTTGAATAATAACCCCATAAGGAGACCCATGACAAAAATTAATAAATTAATTAAAAAGGCATGTTACATGTTAGTTTCGTATCCACAGAAACCGTGAAAGATGATAATTATTGTTGTTTGAAGCCATTCCCGTTTCATATGATATTTATCACTAGATAACCAGGACCGTGGTATGGCTACCTAGTGTATTTGCATGTTCTTTGGTTCAGTGCCTTTGAGTTGATTCCAGTCCCAGACCTCACATCATCTCAGAACATTTAGCAGCTTGAGAAGGGGGGATGTAAACTGAGAGTGGTTGGGAGGAGCCATAGGCTGAAGGGCGTGGTTCATACCCATTCCTGAATTGAAGCAGGGAACTGACTCATATGTTTGCATGTTAAACAATGTTCCTAAGGATCCGAAGGGATAAGTTTTTTGCATAGTATAAAGATGGCAGAAGGAGTGAGTGATGGAGATGGATAGAAATGAACAGACTCACACAGTTACTGCTTGAGAGACCTTCTTCAAGTTACTAAACTCACTAAAGGTCAGAGATTTTGCATATGATCTTGACACAACAGTAAGGTCTTCACAGCACAGCAGCTTCTAGTGAGTTGAATGGAAGAAGATGAGCAAGAATCTGTTACCTGTGTCTCAGTCTTTACCAGTACAAATTAAACCTGAAATATATATATAAATATAAATATAAATATATATATATATATATATATATATAGAGAGAGAGAGAGAGAGAGAGAGAGAGCACTAGATTACAGATCACAGAGGAGGATTTGTGAAATATTTGGTAAATTTGTCAGACAGTGGTGACACACACCTTTAATACCAGAAATTGGGAGGCAGAGACAGGTGATTCTCTGAGTTCTGGGCCAGCCTGATCTAGAGTAAGCTCCAGGACAATCAGAGCTACACAAAGATATCCAGTCTCAAAAACAAACAAACACATAGACAAGCAAAAAAATAAGAAATATTTAGAAATGTTTCGAGTGCTTTAACATTTTTATTTAAATTAAGATAAAATGGATTACTACAAAGAAAAGAAAAAGAATTTTAACTGTATGGAATGAGTGTATTACAATAATTTAAATTGTAATGATAATAAGATTACTTTCTTTAAACTCATCGAAATAAATGCCTTGAGGAAAAGATTTGATTATAGGTTCTGTACCAATGATGCCTGGAAGGTCTGACCTTTGCCAGTGGAACTCAGTGTTGGTCTGGGTCAGGAAACCAAACAAATTCTTTACTATGCCAGATCAGAGATAAAGTCTTAGGGAGCAAAACTGAGTCTTTAAATGTGTACCATAAGTCTGTGCCAATAGGTAGAAAAGTGGCAAAGCAAATAGGATGAGCTGGGACCCGGAACTGAGCTCTTGTATGTTGGCTTCCTAGATGTTCCATGTCATTATGAGTAGAGGGCTTTGGAAAAGTTAGAACAATTAAGAAAAAGTGTTATCAGGTAAAAAACTAACAGTTTTTGAGAATATTTCTGAAGTGGAACAATTCCTCACATTCTAATCTACTCATCAAGTTCCTCAAGGAATCTATGTGCAGTGAACAGAGACAGCAAACAGTTGCCACTGCTTTTCTTAGATGTTTAACTCCTGGGCTTGTCCAAGAACAACAAACTTAATCCAGGTTGAAACACGTGACAAATGACACAACTCATACTCCTAAAGTGGCCTACGTATACAACAGGAACTAATGCAGTTGATACACGGAAATCCTTTTAATATGCTTTTCAAATATTACCTGAAATTCTTAGAAAAGCAATAAGAGCTGCAAAGTAATCAATGACAATGTAATCAATGGCTTATTCTATGAAAAGATTAATAAGATATACAAACTTATAGCTAAATTCACCTAAAGAGATGTTCCAAATAAAATCAGACATAAAAGAATAACATTGTATAACACAAGCCATTGCAACAAATACTGAAGTAATTCAGAAAATTATAAGAACATAGATTAAAATTCTATAATCCACTAATATGAACAATCTAAAATAAATTGATGAGTGTCTAGATATATGACATATCAAAACAAAATTAAGATGAAATAAATTATTTAAATTGACTCATATATCCAATGACATTAAAGCAAGCAAAAAAAATCTAACCTACAAAAATCTCAGGACCCACTGATTCAGTGCTGATTCTAACAGACCTTCAAAGGATAACTAACACCAATACACCTCAAATTATTTCACAAAAAATGAAAGAATATTTCCAAATCATTTTAATAAACTACTATTACTTGGATATATTTAAAAAATCCAAACAACAACAACAAAAGAAACACTTAGGCCAATATCTCAGATGAATGTGGTCACAAATATTCCCAATCAAACACTTACAAACCAAATTCAAGGACACATAAAAATATTATCTATCGATATCTATACATATATTGACAATTGTTAGCTGCTGGCAATTTCTCTAAGAATGGGAAGACCTCGCATCCACAAACTGGTCTTAAAAAAAACACAAAATAACACAAAGTTGAATCTATAGATAAGAGGGCTTAGATTTTGGAAGGGTTGGGGAGGTTGTTGAATATAATCAAAAGATGTAAGAAGTAAGAAATCCTTAAGAATTAATCCTAAAAGAAGATTGTTCACCATCATCCAGTTGGCTTCATACTAGTGAGCCAAAGATGATTCAATAAATAAAGTAACACATAAATAGATTCAAGGACATAAACCACACTATCATATCATTAGAAGCAGAAAAAACTTTTGATAAAACCCAATATTCCTTAGTGAAAAAAAAGGTACTTTCTGGAGGAAATACCAATAGAGGACACATATAACAAGCCCATTGACAATATCTTGCTAAATGGAGAAAAACTCAAAGCATGTGCACTGAAATTGTGAACAAATCAAGGATACCCACTCCCTGCCTTTCCATTCATTACAGTGCTTGAAGTATTATCTAGAGCAATACAAGTGAAGAAGATAAAGGACACACAGATAGGAAAGAGGCCAAGGGATTCTGATGTCCAGATGACTAGGATTCTATACATTGATGCTAGGAATCTCCACAGCTAAGAAAGACATTCAGCAAAGCAGCAAGAAACAAAATGAGCCCCAAAATGAATAAAGATTATGAAAACCAAAAATGGTGTAGCCACGGTGTGAGACAGACTTTGGAATATCTAACTACATCAATTTATTTTTATGCAGTTAATTAGAACTTAATTTCCTGTGTTGCTTTTTATCCAGAGGATATGTATTCTAACTGCTCTTAGGTTCTACAGAACACCCAATAACATTCCTTTAAGGAGCATTCATTTCTGGCCTGATAGTTAATAGACTCCTAAAATAAAAACTGCTTGGTGTCATTTAAAAAACTGACAGTCTGGGTAAGGGAGGAGTGTGGCTGTCAGGGAGATGGCCTCTGGCGGCTGAATGCAGAAGTGGATTGGAACGGGAGCATCTAGAAAAATATCTGTCTCTGAGTAAGCAGATTTCCAGATCATATGAGCTATCAGCTTTGGCATACTAAAACTGGCTCCCTGCGAATGTCAGCATGTCTGCCTACATGGCCAGCATCACTCGTTTCTGTTTAACAAAACCAAAGGAAGCTCTGATTTTTCCATGCCATTTCTTTCCTGGAAAATCTACTAAATAAGGATAGTATGTTCAATTTCATGTAATTAAATATTATATCAAATATTTGCAAAAGAGAGTGATGAAACAATAAGAATGTTGGGTGCTTTTACTGATTATACTGGAATACAGTTTATATGTAATATAATTTGACATATATGTATATATATGTATATGATATATTACATAATAAACATATAATACTTATATATTTACACTATTATATGAAATACATTTATATATGCTATTTATATATGTGTATATAATGCTCTTAAAGTATTTGTATAAATACATAGTGTTATATAAAATATATATTTATAAAATATATCACCAATGAATTTTATGGAAGAACATTTTAGGTTCATCTATAAATGTATTTTCCCTCTATGACACATAAGATTAAAACTATAGTTACCATGCTTCCTGCACATTCTGAGTTAGATCATTTACATTTAAAAAAGCTGTTACTCTGGCAGTGGCAAACAGTGGTAATAGAATACCTTTCCAGTTCAACTACAGTATTTAATTAGCCGTGTGGAAAAAGAAAGTATTAGATGCCTAGTCTTGCTTGTGTCAGTCAGTGCCTGGCTAAGAATGCAAAAGCAAAATCTATTTGACAACTTTGCACACAGGGTTTGCGTATAAAATAATAGTCCAGTGCCTGTATTTTCCCTTGAGATATGCTATCCAGTACATAAGCCATTTGAAACATGGCATTCTAGAGCATCCTGAATGTGTTATGTCCAAACTGAGAGACATTGTGTGTGAAAATGCAGACAAGATGTCAGCATTCCTAAAATATGTAAAGGCAAAATAGCTCAGCAATAATTTTGTATGACTATGACTTGAAATGATGTTCTGTATTTACTGGAATCAGTAAATTATAATCTTAAAACCATTTTTTTATTGTTTTTGCTTTACTCTTTCAATAAGACTCCTAAAACATTTCAACTTGAGCTTCTGAATGACTTTGGTTCCTTTTGTGATATGTCTCCACAGCCATCTCTAGAGGTTTCCCCCACATTGTGCAAATGTTCTTCAACCTGAAAGAATAAAAATATTTCAGTTAAACTACTGAAGAATAATTCATTCTCTTTCTGTACGTGCCTGTGTTAGTATGTGTGTGCTGTGTGTGTGTGTGCATGTGTATGTGCACGTATGCGTATAGGGATATACATGCTCATGTGCTTGCATGTAGAGGTCGGAGGATGCCCAGTGTCATATTCTACTATTTCTGCCTTATTCCTCTCAAACTGGATCTCTCACTAAACCCAACGCTTATATTTTCAGCTAGGTCCACTGGCCTAGACGCCTCAGATGCCACTTCCTCATCTCCATCTTTGGGGTACCAGGTGCTACCTCCATGCCTTGCTTCTTGCACAGGATTTGTAGATTGAAACTCAGGTTCACATACTTGCAAATTGAGAACTCGTACTGAGCCGTTTCCCCAGACCTGAGGGGTGATTCTCTTCTCTAGCTTTTTGAGTTGGTTATTCATTTAACAATACTAGGAATTTCGATATGTTGATATATTTGTTCTCTTAATTTGTTCAGCTTGAGTATTTGGTAACAAAAACTGGTAAAATGCCAACAGAATGGGTTATTCAGTTAATATATACCTCCTGGATGGTTATAGTTAATCATTCTTGTTTATTTCTCCAGCCTTCTGGTGGAGGTGCCTTGTTGTGAAGTCATGTTTCTTCACTTCTATCAGTCCCCTTTAGGTACCATCTTTCCCTCCATGGCCCCTGGAACTAAATTTCACTTCTCTCTCCCACCAGGCAGTATATTCTTTAATCAGTTTGGGTCACATGCATCTCCCCACCTTGTCTTCAAGAAAAGCACTATTCATTGTGAACACTGAGAATCCTCGAATTCCAATGGCCCTCAGCTGGCCACCTTTTGTATTTCCTTCTGACATACACACTTAACTTGCATGATCCATCACTAGATAAAACCGCAACCGCTATTTAGCCCTGCTTGCTGAGCAGGTGTCTGTAAATAATAGACATGACGACTCCCTTGCTGTCTAATTCAGGGTGTGCAATTCCTACCTGAATGTTTATTGTAGAAAAAAGTAGTAAAGGGGAAAAATTAAGAAGGCAGAAAGAATGAGAAGGGAAGGATGGAGAGAGACAATGAGGGAAAGAAACAGACAAACAAAGGAACAAAGCCTGTTTTCTAGTTTATATTTTCTCTGTTACTTTTATAAGAATTCATTTACATAAATTTGAGACTTTTTCTTCTCATTCTGATTTTTAATATGCTTTGTGACCTAAGTACTGAGCATATGGCATGTAATTTCATACAGAAAATTGCTCAGTCTATCTAATTCTCATTTCACCACTTGCTCCCTTGAGTTGTCATATCAGCAATTCCTGACAGAAAAAGAAACACATCACCATGTTGTAAGTAAGCAAAAGCAACTCTGCCACTCCAGGTTCATGGAACCTTTAAAAGGCACAGCCCAGGATTGATAGGAAACACCGACTTCCTCAATGGCAAGTCCTTTATCTCTGTCAGGTTGCCTATGCGGTATTTTATCAAAACGTAGTCTATGCCTGTGGTATTTTATTAAAACGTATTCTAAAAGCAAACTGAAACGTATACTATTCTTGCTGTTATGAAGACATACAAATGATAAACAAAATAAAAAATATTCAGAAATGTATTCACCAAGTGCAGCCTCTTCTAATAAAATATACACCATTCAATTTTTTAAATAAAAAAGATAGTAAAATAGTCTGTGAGGTCTCAATACAATATACAGCATCAATAAAAACAATTGTCAAAAGGCACGAAAGGCAAAAGTATAAAATCCAATACTCACTGGATTTTCCTTAGAGACAACAATAGCAACAGGGGAGAGACAAACTCTTTGAAGAAATGGAAAAGGGAAGAGATTTTTGGTCAGACAGACAGATCAAAACTTATAGATGACATCTTTAATAAGTAAATATAAAAATGAGTAAATGACATTATTAGCATCAGACCTATGATAAAGGGTTTTACTTATATGGTTAAGATTACAAAATATAAGCTTCTATTTTGCTTTCACTTTTTTGAAAGGACTAATAGGTATGGGTAGTTAAAGGCACTAGCATTATCTACACTAGAATTCATTTAATTATAGTGTCATGTACTATAGATAAAACACAAAACAGTGAAATGATTATGATATAATAATTATAGCTAGTATTTTGATATAGTGCTTCCAACATAAGCATGATATATTATTTCTTACATGTTTTAAGTTACATTTTACTTACTGTGTGTGTTCCGTGTGTATGTATGTGGAGGGGGCACACATGTGGAAAACATCTACATTTGGTAAATACAGCACCTGGGTTATTCTTTTTTTTATTTTATCTTTTATCATAACAATGGAAAACTATAACTATAATTGTCTATAAAAGTTCAGCAGTCCTCTCTCTGTGGGTTCTTATGTCCAGTTTATGCAACAGTTCAGGCAAGAGTAGTTTCTTTCCCAAATGGCTAGCAAACTCCATAAGGAGATTCTTCGAAGCCCATCTTCCTCTTGAAGTAGCTGGTGCTGCCAAGAGCAGACATGTCTCATTGTCATGAAGGATATATTATTACCTAAGTAAATGAGAAGTAAGCAACTTCCAAAACTCTAGAAATGACAGAGACATCTTGCTTCCTGGACAGTCACCCAAAGTCCTTCTGTATCATTGGGGTATCCATCTTTAACCTACAGGCTCATAGTATCCAGCAGACTTTTCCATGAAGCAGGAAATTTCAAAGACAGTTCGTTCACTTTCTTTTGTGTCCTGCAGAATGCCTTGCAGACTCTTTCACAAAACGGGAACCCCAAAGGATCATCTCACCTTTAGGCAAGTTCAGCAGTCCTCTCTCTGTGGGTTCTTATGTCCAGTTTATGCAACAGTTCAGGCAAGAGTAGTTTCTTTCCCAAATGGCTAGCAAACTCCATAAGGAGATTCTTCGAAGCCCATCTTCCTCTTGAAGTAGCTGGTGCTGCCAAGAGCAGACATGTCTCATTGTCATGAAAAGTCCTAAATTTTTAAAAACATTTTAACACCATATTTTGTAGTCTTTGAAAGATATGAAGAATGCCTATTTCACTGAAATATATCTCTATATATCTAGAAAAACTAACTAACAGGACTCCATGTTATCCATTAACAACCTATATTTCCTAATTATACATTACATTTTTAAATGAGCTACACAATCACAATACCTTAATCAAGAGCTGAAATATACATATAACAAGATTGACCTTAAATTTATATCAAGAAACCAAGTTTATAACTGTCTGTTTGAGGGTGTTAAATCACTTGGAGCTGGATTACAGTTAGCTGTGAGCTGCCACGTAGGTGCTGAGAATTGAACCTGGGCCCTCTAAAACTGGATGCACTTTCAGAGCACATGTCTTCAAATTATCTGCACAAACCATAATTAGCCCACATGTACATCAAATTTAATGATTAAGATGCAAAGTCATATTTATTATGGAATTTTTTTCAAGAGTTGCTCAACCTTAAAGGAACTTAAACTTTAAGATGCAATGAAACGCCAAGTTAAAGATGAAGATTTATCTGGAAAATCGATTTTGGCTGCACAATATCATAATTGTTGTCTTTTTTTAATGATTTGTTTATTTTTATTATGTGTGCATTGGTGTTTTGCCTGCATCTCTGTCTGTTTGAGGGTGTTAAATCACTTGGAGCTGGATTACAGTTAGCTGTGAGCTGCCACATAGGTGCTGAGAATTGAACCTGGGCCCTCTGAAAGTGCATCCAGTTTTATTAAACTCTGAGCCATCTCTCCAGCCCCGATAAGATTATTGTCTTCTTGTCACTGGGTTTCTTGGGTTTCTCAAAGTGGTGATCAGAATTAAAATATGTCCCTCAAGATTCCCTGCCATTTGATGTCTAACATATGGAACTCAGGTTCTGCGTATTTTTCTTCCTTTATTCAGATGGAGGATATTGGACACTTGATCTTAAATACAGAGGTTATTCAACCATAACAGAATTAATTATATCAGCACTTTAAAATTGAAAGGATTTCCAAGATATTTGGTGGGGAAAAAAGGAAGAAAGAAAGAAATGAAGAGATTCACAGACTGGGAGAAATTGAATGTTCTTTGGGAAGCTTTAAGATGGAAAGACTACCAAACAAGGAACAGAACACGAGGAGTTTCTAAAACTAACTCTCCACTGGCAGCCTGCAGGGAATCAGGGACTTCAGTCAATAGTCACAGGACTGAATTCTGACAATAGCAAGAAAGATCTTCAAAACAAAATGTCCCATACACAAGATCTCAGCCCTGAAAACACAAGGATTTTACCCTCACTAGAAAACTCAGCCATGTGAAGAAAAACTTCTAAAAAAAATAATTTGAAGCCAAAAAGTGGTCATTTAAAAAAATACTTAGTTTATTGCAATGTAATATAGAGCAAATAAATTCATATGTGATTAACTGACTGTTCTGTATATGTGACACAGTGAGTATCTATAAATTAACCATGCAACCAGAGAACTAGAAAACTGAAAATATCCCCATTTACAGAAACCTTTATTCTCCAAATCCATGCCTTCAATTTGTTATTAACCTTCGTAATGTTTATCATGTAATGTTTCTGAAATCCAAGTGTTGAAGCCTTGGTCCACACTCTGTGGGAACCTGTGGGGCTTTCAAGACATTAGCCATGTTGGAGGTCTAGGTCTTCAAGGCATGCTCTTGAAAGATTAGGGGATATGGTCCCTTCACTCACTGTGTCTCTGTTTTGATATGCCACATAATAAACAGATTCCTCCACCATGTGATTCACTGGCTACTGTCCAAAAGAAACAAATGGAGACAAGTAACCATGGGCTGAGACCTCCAGAGCTGCTAAATAAATCTGTCACCCTCCCAGGTATTTTGCTTTGCTCTTGGAAGTCTTACTAATATACAGTAACCAAATAAAACTGTCTTAAATTGTGCCTACGTTTAGTTTCTTTGAAATGGGTATCATAATTGAAATCTCCCAAATTCTATCTATCTTCCATCCATCTATCTATCTATCTATCTATCTATCTATCTATCTATCTATCTATCTATCTATCATATATCTCTGTCTTTCATACACACACACCTTCTATTGTGAATATTAATATAAATGAAAAAATCCATTCATATGCTTACACTTTATTGTTCTTTTCAGAACTGTTATCTGCAATTCTCATGATGATAAGCCTTTGTTTTCCCTCTTATTTTTACTATTAAAATGACATCAACTAGACTTGCTTTTGGTGCCTAAAGTTCACATGGAGAAGTTTATTTTAGCTGTAGTTAGAAAATGGTTACTAGTCTACAGGTAATATGAATGGAAAACCCTTAAACTGTTTCTAAGGGTGACTATACAAAGTTGCTATTCACCAGGCATGATTAAAAAGTCCCCAGTTTCTCAGATATTTATGATTTCAAATTTTCTTTAACTTTCCATTTTCTCTAACAATTAGTATTGCCAGCTCTGTTAAATTTGAATCTCATCCCTTCATATATTTTCATCCCATTTTTTTGATTGATGTCTCTCCTTTTCAAAGTTTCTTTACTTTATATTATATGTGCACCATGTGTATGCAGATGCCTGTGGGGACCAAAAGAGGATACCAAATCTGCTAGAACCAGGATTATGGGCAGTTGTGAGCTGTCATCTGGGTACTGGAAAATGAACCTGGATCCTCTACAAGCAAAACAAAGACTCTTCTCTGAGCTCCACTTTCTACAAATCTTTAATGATGTGGGAGTCTCCTCTGTGTGCTGTGATTACTATT
The DNA here is from genome assembly GCA_004026605.1 of Ondatra zibethicus. Lineage (NCBI taxonomy): Eukaryota > Metazoa > Chordata > Mammalia > Rodentia > Cricetidae > Ondatra > Ondatra zibethicus. Next base: position 13,316 of record PVIU01019691.1, read on the forward strand.
AATGATGAAAGAAACTGCTTTGGACCTATAGCAAGGCAAAATTTAGGTAGGCAGGGATAGCTAGGCTGAATGCAGGGAGGAAGAAGGACAGAGTCAGAGAGAAGCCACAGAGTGCTGGAGACAGACGTGCTGAAACTTTGCTGGTAAGCCACGACCTTGTGGTGATGCACAGATTACCAGAAATAGGTTAAATTGAGATGTAAGAGTTAGCCAATACGAAGTTAGAATTAATGGGCCAAGTAGTGTTTAAATTAATATAGTTTCTGTGCGGTTATTTCTGGTCTAAGACAGCCAGGCAGCCAGGAATGAACAAGTAGCTCCTTGCAAAAAAAAAAAAAAAAAATTGGCCCCCAACATGGTGATCTGAATCCATGTAAAACCTGAGAAAGTTTAAAAAGAAATTCTAGACACACAAATACAAAGTTTAACACAGCATCGTTCTGTTTGCTGGCAGCATTCAGCATCTCCTTTAAGAGAAGTTTTCCTGACTCAGTGACAACAGAAAAGCTGTGCTGTTTTGAAATGCCATCTTTCTGGGCCATGCTGCCAGCATAACCTCTAAGACCGAATATTTGGATGGGGTTTGTGAGCAAAATGCTGCCGCTTACTTGATGGGAACTTGGACCTGCTGTGTGCCTGGAAGTGGGGCAGTGTGCATGGTCTCAGAGGTGGCTGAGTGGCTCCGCCATGCTGGACTGGGCAGGGCAAGCAGGCACTGCCCTATTACCCATAGTGATGAGGCAGCGTATGTTTTTAAGAAGGGCTTAGCATTTTAAGAATTGCTCCTGGACAGTAAAGAATTACAGATACACAGCAGGACAGATTTATATATAAAACACCTCTAAATGGGTCAAAACATTGGATAAATGTACACAAATGTATGTAGGCTTGGGAGAGAAAAGAAAGAGTATAGAGAGTCATTAAATAAAGTTAATGCTTTAAAAAACAAAAGTCTTTAAAGAGACAAAGTACAGATAGTCATAGATTAAAAGGAGTAAAGACAAATAAGTCATGTAAATATGGAACATACACAGAGAGTCTGGATTATGTATATTATTGTGTTAACTTTGAATTTTTTGACTGTGAATGAACTAAGTACAGAGAAACATTTCATTATAGGGACTGCTAAGTTAAACCATCATAAAGGTACCTTGATTCCAAAATTTGAGTCTAAGGTGATGTTGCTTTGGAAAAGAGGTTCTTCTCTTGTTTCTACAAAGGATGAGAACCTGTGGATTGCTTCCAGACAAATATGGTTTTATGGAACAAGACCCTCTGAAAGGTTGTTGTAAACACCCCCACAAAAAAAATACTTCACCCAATAAACAGCACAAAGCAGTTTAGGTAAATGCCTATATTCTCAAATATTGTCTATAAATGTTTATTTACATTTAAAGAAGGATATGCTATAGAGATATGCATTGATATGGATTTTACTTTATTGATACAAACTTTTTTATATCAATTTTGTTATATGTGTATTTCTGTTCTTGATTAAGGTACTGTGTGTGCAGCTCATTTAAAAATGTAATGTATAATTAAGATATATAAGTTAATAAATAATCATCTATAATAGTCAAACTTGTAGTCATGTTAGTTAGATTTTCTAGATGTATAGAGATTTATTTCAGTTAGATAGGTGTTCTTCAAATCTTTCAGAGACCTTCAGAATATGGTATTTAAAATGTTTAAGAACTTAAGACTTTTCATGACAGTGAGATACATCTGCTCCTGGCAGCACCAATTACTTCAAGAGGAAGCTGGGCATCAAAGATGCTCCTTATGGAGTTTGCTAGTTATTTGAACAAGAAACTACTCCTGCCTGGACTGCTGAACTGGACATGCAGGTCCCACACAGAAATGACTGCTGAACTTGCCCAAAGGTGAGATGGTCCTTCGGGATTCCTGCTTCAAAAAAGAGTCTGCTAGACATTCTGCAGGACACAGAAAAATGTGACAGACAAACTGCCAATATAGGAAAAACTGTCTTTGAAATGTCCTGCTTCATGGAAAAGTCTGCTGGATATTACAGGCCTGTAGGCTGAAGACAGATGCCGTAAGGGTACAGAAGAACTTTGGGTAACTGTCCAGGTAGCGAGATGTCTCTGTCAATTCTAGAGCTTTGGAAGTTGCTTACAATGTACTTCCTGTTTCCTTAGGTAATAGTATATCCTTCTGGAGTCTTTGATGGAGTTGAAGAATAGATAGTTATGATTAAAGTTTTCCTTAGTTATGATAAAACATAAAGTAGATATAAATATTGTAACTGTAATTCTTGCTTAATAACTGTTTTGTTATATGTAATTTTACTATGTTAAAGTTAAAACCTTCCTTTTTATTTAAACAGAAAAGGGGAGGTGATGTGGAAGTCCCCTCTGTGTGCTGTGCTTATCATTAATGAATAAAGAAACGACATTGGACCTATAGCAAGGCAGAACTTAAGTAGGCAGGAAAAGCTAGGCTGAATGCTGGGAAGAAGAAGGGTGGAGTCAGAGAGAAGCCATGGAGCTGCCAGAGACAGACGTGCTGAATCTTTGCTGGTAGGCCATGACCTTGTGGTGATGCACAGATTACTAGAAGTGGGTTAAATTGAGATATGAGAGTTAGTCAATAAGAAGGTAAAGCCAATGGGCCAAGCCATGTTTTAAATAATATAGTTTCTGTGTGGTTATTGCAGGTCTAAGTTAGCCGGGCATCCGGGAACAAACAAGTGGCTCCTTGCAACATTTAAACTTTCTATAGTCTCAATAATAACCCACCGTTCATTATATGTTGCAAATATTTTCTCAAAATGTGTAGCTTTGAGCATTGTTTATCATGTTATAACAATCAGTCTTCATTTTTAAAGCCCCAAAATGTCAATCTTACAGAGATTTTCATGTTTACAACTAAGGGATTCTTCCTGATCTAATATTAAAGATATCCATTTATGTTGCCTTCTAAATTTCCAATTGTTGCATCTGAATACTTAGGTAGACCTGAAGCTGGGACATGGGTGGCACAGAAATTTGGGTTAGTGGCTCAAATCCCTTATTTATGCCATCTTGCTTTGTTGGTACTTGTCCTTGATGTATGAATTCCCTACTATTACAAGTTTCTGTTGAGCCTGCCTGATCATTTGAGTTGACGACATGTGACAGGAACTCTAATCAAAGTAGGTGGGTCAAAAAATAGGACATGAAAATTAAAGGGAACAAGCTGTGAAAATGGGATTTAGCTGGCGTGGAAGAAGAATAAAAGCATAGTGGGGGTGCATGTGATAACAATGCATTATATTCATGAAACTGTCAAAATAGATGTTAAATTCAGGAGAATGTTTTTCATTATCAATATGAACAAGTAATGTTACTAAAGTTATTAGAATAAAAATATGAAAATGTAAATAAAGAGGAAAACATCTCCCAGGAGACAAAGTTCATCATTCTATTCTGTCTAAACAATAAACAACAGCAGAATGTTTTTTATAATGGTATATAATATTTGTATGACCCAATTTTGACATAGTCACCATCACTTTTTTAAGGTAATATCGCCTTTCTAATCACACAAGAAGTTAATCATTGCAAATAATTTGGAAATAGACAGACATGTACATAAAACACAAAATATACCCACAAGCATATTATTTGGATTTTACTACTAATGTTTATATTGTCTTCATTATGTATTTTTAACTCACAAAAGCAATTCTGTAAACATACAATATTAGACCCCCTTTCTTAAGTAAATATTGTATCTTTTCTCATAAAACAAATGTCTTTTGAAACAACAGTATTGATTGACTCACCAGCCTGCATGTATCTTTTATATAAATCACTAAGAACTTAATATCTTATCACCATCATGGAACATTTCTTAATTGATTGTTAAATTTTATTAGGCTATTTCTATGCTCTGTAATCATTGTTACAAAAGGGAATGATATTTTTCACAAAAATGGATAAAAATTGGGTCAAATATTTATTTTTGTATTTTTTATGATTTACCTGTATGTATTTCTGTGTGAGGGTGTCAGATTCCCTGGAACTGGAGGAATAGACAGTCATGAGCTGCTGCATATATGATGGGCATTGAACTTGAGTACGCTGGAAGGAAAGTCAGTGCTCTTAACCTCTGAGGCATCTCTCCAGCCCTGGAATTGGGCCATTCTTATAGCCTCTGAGAATCAAGCAATTCAAGATTGTCAGACTTAAGGAAGCCTGAAGATGCAACCATTTTGGAATTCAGGTACTCTTATTCTCAAAAGTTCACCTCAGATTTCTCTGTGTTCTGGTTCCATAAATGGAAGGTTGCTCTCTGTGACGTCTAACTGGGGCTTCTGACTTTCACATTAGGCTCTGAGTTACCAATTAGCTACCCTGTGCTATTCCATATTTTATTGCAGAGCACATGTGGTCAATAAGAATTTCAAAGTTTACACCGTAATTACCATTGTTCCAATACTACTCAAGTTGATGGTGTATCATACTTATCAGTGAATTCATTCTCACAAGAATGCCACCATAATTCTCTAGCAGTAAGTATTTTAACAAGTACACCTCAGCATTTCCTGCCAAGAGCTACTGCTCGTAATAGCTTCTTGACTCCTGTTATCAGTAGGTTATCCAGATTACAAATCTTGTCAGAATAGGAACTTCCTGGGATAGTTTGAGTGCAGTAGAGTGCATTTTTGATATAGAGATAATGACGTGGCTACTGTTACAAATGATCTTAGGATCATTGTCTGTGAAAGGGAAGGAAATGATCCAAAATTAGAAGAAAGAGAAGTTGAGTGGCCGTACAGTTTCAACACTGTCCTAGTATCCGCAAAGATCTCTGACACTGCAGTGATCCACTGGAAGAGATTGCAAAACCGATTAGAACTTTGAATAAAATTCAACTTAAAAACATCATTTTCATCAAGGTTCTCTGGCCTAATAATTTTAACAACTATGGTGTCTTCTATTGTTCCATTAGAAAAGGTATTGATAGCTACCATTGTGTTCCCACCACATATGAACAGACATAAATCGTTAACCCTTATTGTAAAAATCTGTTTCTGTTTCCTTGATATGCTATAGTGATATTTTATGTATGTTTTAATAAATAAAGCTTACCTGAAGATCCGAGGGTAAAACTAAACTGCTACAGACCAGGCAGTAGTGTCACACACTTTTAATCCAAGGATTTGGGAGGCAGAAACAGAAGGATCTCTGTGAGTTCAAGGCCACCCTGGGCTACACAAGATCAATGCAGAAACAGATCCAGGTGGTGGTGGCTCACACCTTTTATCTCAGGCCTAGGAAGTCACATGCCTTTAATCCCAACACTAAAGTGGAATGAAGACTGGAGGAGACAGGGGCTCAGGCCTCAGTCACCAGTCGACCAGCCTTGGTAGAGGTAAGACTTCTCTAGTGGCTTAGTTACCTTGCTTTTCTGATCTTCAGCTAAAACCTGAACAACTGACTCTGGGTTTTTATTATGCATGTTATAATATGCCTTGCTCAAATCCATATTCTCTGATATTTAAAAACCCCACAGTTTTCTTCATGGAATTCATTGTATTTCTGTTACTATTCATCATTAATATTTTATGACAGTGGACAAAATGCCATACTGTAAGACTAACCAAAGTTAGTTTATTAAACTTATTAAGCTAGGTTTGTTGTGTTTATTTAGGCCCCAACTTATAGTTTGAAAAGAAAATTTGGTTTATAGAACCTCTAAATTTGTCTTTGAAACACATATTACACTTGATATATTATTCAAGAGTTAAGTATTGGTAGATTGCATTTAGTATAAGTGAATTGACTTGTTGAGAAAAATTTTATGCTAATAATCAGATAGTAAACATTTTAGACTTTGTTGACCATGAGCCGTGTCACAATTGTGAACCTCCAGGACTGATCAAAACAGCCGTAGTCAATGAAAGTAATTGCACAGGACCATGATGGAAAAGACTTTACATAAACAGGGGAGGGATAAATTTGGCAGTGTGGTTGCAGTATGTCTAATCCCTGCTCACGAAAAAGTATCATAATTCAATGCTTCATTTTGATTGTTTTCTGCTATTTCCATATGTTATAAATTCAAAAGAGGTCATGGATATGAAAAACAGATGAAGGAACATTTGTATGTGACACTTTTGTGTGACACAAGTACAGCAATTCTTAGCCTGGCATATTTTTAACTAGGATGTTACTAATACAGACAGCCAATAGAAATAAACCCCCTTGGTTAGCACAAATTTAGCACCACAGAACTTATTAACTGTCTGAAGAATATATGAAGAAATCTGTGGAGATATGTTAATCAATTGATAAAGTTTAAGTCACATAAAAAACTTCATATTATTCAGTGAGGTGCGGACATTGAGCTGAGGAGGCACCAGATGACAGTGTACCTGGGTAAATCTTCTCCATCTACCACTGGAAAAGCACAATCAGGGTACCAAGATTTCACTGGAAGGGAGGATTATGTTCAACTCACTAATGCTTTTGAAATTCTAAATTATATGTACAACAGTTTGAAAACCATCTCTCTGTTTTCTGCTACCTTGGTTAAATTTTTTTCTTCAATGAGCTTTGTTTTCTGCTGGAAAAATGCTCTTTAACATCATAGAAGTATTTCTCCCAAGTCTAGTTACCAAATACTTGGCTGCTTCCCAGAGAAACCTGTTCAGACTGTGAGGATTCTTCGAAAGAAGATCCACTTAAAAGCACTGAATACTGCGTTTGATCAAATTAGGTATCACACTACTATGAGTATGAAAACATACTAAAGATTGCCTAATGTTTTAAAATAACTTGTTATGTTATGAAGTAGTTCTAAATAGAGCTAAGTGAGACATTGGCAGTCCCAAATGACGTGAAGTTGATGGTTTCTTTTACTGAAATGTATTTGAAAGTCATAAATATATCATAGTTGATAATTAGTAAAGAAACGTAAGAAAATAACGGTGAGATCACAGCAAAAATGTTAATAGCATACAGGGTATTGGATATCATTATGATGGTTTAAACAAAGTGTGCCTTAGAGGAGTCTCCTTTCTCTTATCTTCCCTACCATTCCACTCTCTTTGGTTTCCCCTTGAAATGTCTCTTATTTTGAGTTTCCTGTCCTCTTTCATGTCACATGTAGCCTACTGTCTATCCCAAACACTTTCTTATCTGTTTTTAACCCTCTTTTTGTTTCATTTCAAATGTTTTAGAATTTACCTAAATTTACACCCATTTATGGATATGTATATGTTGTGCTAAGATCTGCACATGAAAGAAATGAGTTCTCTCTTTCTGAGTTTCAGTTGCTTGACTGAAAATTATACTTTCTAGATCTATTCATTTTTCTAAAAAATTTTGCAATTTCATTTTTTCTTTTCTACTGAATAAAATTTCATTGTATATGTGTACCACATTTTTATTTTCCATATCCACTCTTCATAGACATCCGGCTGGCTCCATTACTTCACTATTGCTAACAGAACAGCAATGAACACTACTGTGCAAGCATTTCTGCAGTAGGATGCAGTCTTTTTGATACATAGACCCAGAAAAAGTTGTAGAGCTGGATCATAAGCTATCCCTATTTTTAAGATTTTGGGAAACCCCCATACAGATTTTCATAATACCTATACTAAATCAGAACGCCAAAGCTGTGACAAAGATGAATAACCAGTTTGCGGTGACTACAAATGAAAGACACATGCAGAGTTAAGCAAAAAGCTTAATGAACACAAATCACAGCTCAACCATCAGAATTTTAGCAATAGCAAGCACATCACGACTGTCCCAGTCTAACTTTCAGAGTCAATTCATTTGACTAAGTCCATTTCAACTTAAGAAACAACTAAACTATTAAAAATTGTAGTTGAGGATGATTGGTCACATACTTTAAAATTTTTATCTAACTGACATTAAAAGCAATTGATTAATTGTTCAAGACAGAAAGTTATTTTCCTGATTCTCACTTCAGCACTTATCCACTAGCCCATCCATTACTCTAAATAATTATAGACTACCTGACTCTCTGACACATTACAGTTAAGTATTACTTGACCTTTAAGCAAATCAAAAGAAGAAGAAGAATTTGACTGTGTGAACAAAAAACTGGTTATTACATTGAATCTTATTTTGAAAAATAAAAAAATAATATGTAGAGATAATGATGTAAAGACCATTCCTCGACTTAACCAAAAGAACAATGTATCAAACTTCTTTATCTACTTTGTATTTCAAGGATGCTATCTATGTAGAATCTAAATTGTCCTGTCAATCACAGTTAGATTGGGCCACAATCTACTGAAATCAATTCATGCCTCACCTAGTTTCCTACCTAAGGAAAGATTCTTCTTCACTGTAATAGTAGGGAGCTTCTCTTCCCTGGCACATGCTTTCCCTACACTAAGGAGCTCTCAATCTTCCTGTCCCACAAATGTCACTTAGCATTAACTATTTCTGTGAGTTGTAATGGACTCATCTGTCCTTTTCTTTTTCTCAACTATTCTGCACTGTCTACCCTCTCTTTTGACTTGATACTACATTCCTGTTTTAAGATGGGATGGAATTTGGTTTGCAAAGTTTCTCCTTAGAAAATCAAAGATGAGTAAAACTTGGAGAACATTCCAGTACATTAATTTCCTTGCCTGTTCTGGCAAGTTCCAAGTCTGAAAATTAAATAATATAATTCAGATTCTCAAATTTACCATATTAATAAGAATATAATATATTAATAATATTATATAATAAGTATGTAATAATAATTTATTATATATATAGTTGTATATATAATACCAGGGAAAACATTAGTTCTTCAACCCAAATAAAGGAAAAAATAAAGTACTTTTTGAGGCAAAAAAGACTTTGAGAATATTTAGTAACAAAAATATTGATATAATATTTCCAGATTTTAAGAGCTTCGGCAAATATTACCTCTTTGGAAATCCCAGGCAGTGTTTTTGGTCTAATTTTATAAATGAAGAAGTGGGTTAATAGTCTAAGTGATTTACTAAAGATCTAATAATTGCAGGATCCAATAACAATCTAATGTCTTAAGAAGAAGCTAAAGCAATTGTGAAAATTAAATTTTAGACATAAATACTTTATTTCTAGTATTGTCTCCACTGCCTCAAGCTTTCTCATATCCTAAGGTACCAATGATGTATTTCAACGGCTACAAAGAACATTAGATTGCTAACAACAACATTCACATAGATGATTACATATTGGAACTAAATTTCTGGTTGTAGGGAAAATTTATAACTTAAAATATATGCAGGGTAGCAATTTCTTTGATGAGAGCTAATAAGACCCACTTCAGTGGAGTAGGAACACTAAGATATAGTATAGTCATCTGTCTTACCTTCCATTCTAGAACTCCTTACCTTATGTAGGATGCTCTTTAATACAAAAACCTTCTACACTGATTTTTCCATGTGAAGAAAATATTGTTTCACACCTGAGATCACAGGCCTCTTTAACAATCACTATATTCCCTTAGAGACCCCTCTAAACTGTGAGCATTCTTGGGAGGAGGTGATGTCTTGGAACATGGTATACTATGCTTTATCAAATTAGGGTGTCACATTACTGCGAGCTTAAGTCATTCTTCTCATTTGAAAGGATTCAATATATACAAAATTTGTAGGTTTAACTCCACATAGATATAGCTTTTAAAGATATGCACATATTTCCCATTCAGATTTTCAGTTTATACCTTTGCTGATATTTATTGATTTCCATAAATAGTTTGACTATATTTGCATTTAAATACTAGGTGTAATGATTTTAGAAAAAGATGAACAAATAGAAACCGTCCACACAGCACCATTTAGCCAACTAGACTTATTCATTCCTCTGGGAAAAAAATGCACACACCAGTGGGACTGTAACAATAAACAAAAGTCTTTTAAGATTTATACAATTAGCTACAAAAACTGTGGCATGGTGGTTGGTGTGTGTGTGCATGTCTCTGTGTGTGTGTGCATTCATGCATACTTCTGATGGGACTTTGATTAATGAACACTATGTTGTGCTATTTGGAATATTTTGTTCCTAACTGTGATTTCCATATGTCTGTAAAGAGCTTCAAAATGAATAACTTACTGGGATGAATTGATTTAAAATCAAAAGCCATTTTTGAAGCCTGCTACACGCCAGTGTTCAGTCAGTCACTTATTCCACACAAGCAGCAGTGAAAATATTGCATATCGGGAGAAAAGATCATCCTTGACGATATTTTATTTTTCAAATAGGAGAGTTAGACAAAAAGTTTGATAGTGATAACATACAGACACAAGCAGACAAACAGATAAGAGCAAACAGACAAGAATAAACTCAAGATCAATATGACCAAATGAGAATGGTAGAAAAATAAGTTAAGAGTGAGAAATATATATATGAAAGTAAAAACAAATTGGTTAGGGTCAGGTGTGGGGGCCACCAGTGAAGAAAGTCATGAACATGGAGGTTGAAATAGGACATGTGTTTAGGAAGCATGACAGCATAGGGAAGGACAGTACATGGAGGTTGAGAGACATGGTCTGGAATAAAAAGAAGTAGTAATTTATGGTTGTTATGGTAAAAATAAAATGCTGCAAGTTCCCAAGTGGCTGAAGTTGGCACTGGGCCATGAGAAGCTGCAGTGGTAAAACAATGTAGTTCACCGAGTGGTGACAGCTCACAAGGGCCAGCGGGTCCCAGGCTGGGAGTCGCTCAGTGGGAGAAAGACAGAGACAAGACATACAGAGAAAGTGGATATTTATTCAGTGGGCTATGGAGAGGAAAGGGAAAGGGGGAAGGGTAGAAGGGGGAAGAGCAGAGAGACGCAGAAAGAGAGAGAAAGAGAAATAGAGAAATAGGAGGGGGAAGAAGAGAAGGTGGAAGAAGGGAGAGAGGCAGAAGCTGGCTCTTTGGGAGAGAGACAGAAAGGAGGGTGTTCAGGCTAGAAGTGGAAGGAAGATCTGTTTGCCTCAGCAGATGGGAGCAGGGGTGGGTGGGGCTTGTCTCTTAAAGGTACATGACAGACCATTACATTACATTTCTATCTCTTTTTCATAATTAAAAGGGCAGGATGTTAGGCACAACAGGTTAAAGGAATTGGATGGTGGATTCTCAAGACTACTTCCTGCTTACTTGTGGGCATCATCTTGTAAAGGGGTGAACTTGAGAAATCTGGGTGCTGGTCACATCCTGGGGTAGCTGGTCTCTTTGTTCCTGTCTGGTATTTGTTGTATGGAAATCTTTGGTGTCTCTTACACCTGTTTAAGGTATTGGGAAAACAGAGGACAAAGTTAAGTTTAGGAAAAAATACTTAGGACCAGGGAATTGAGAAGAGTATATCTGTTTAAGGTTCCCTGGAACTCACAAGAATTTTGGGGGTTTGTGAAAACATGAGTTTTAAACAGCAGCATATTTATATCGGAATGACTGTGACAGATGTTTTTGCACAATGAAAAGTATTTTTAAGACTGTGGAAGGCAGCATGAGAAAAATTTGATTAAATTGTATTTGTCCTCACACCTTTATAACTTGCAGATACAGCTTAATAACCTGTATTTGTATTTTACTAAAATTTGTTTGGTGAGGTTTTTCTTTTAAACTGACAAAACCTCTCAGCTGTGAAACTGCATCCATCAGAGATCTTTGAGTAGGATAAAATTTTAAGTTATTGATTAAAAATAACAGAGAACTTACTTGGATGGCACCTAGAGCTACTCCTCATGGTCCTCCATGGTCCGTGAGGGTTGCATTTTTCTTTTGCTGTTTATCACAGGTCCTGCCAGACTCCAGAATATCCTGAGGGCTAAGAAATCTGTAGGAAGACAAGCCTACCTTGACCTAAACAGCTAGGCTGTTGATTCTGGTGATACTGTCTACTGTCTGGAGATCTTCAGTTTAGATGTAAGGCAGTTTTCCCAGTGGCCAATGCTTGACAGTTGATGAAGCTAATCACAGGTGGATGTTCTGTGCCCATTTGTCTTCTGTCTTCTTTGGAAGTAGTAGAGTACTACTGCTAGGAGCTACCAGTCTCTTTTTGTTATGAAAAGTATTTTAATAATTAATATTCCCCAGATCTCTTAACAGTTGAGGGAGTTTACCAGGTATAGATGAGTTATAACTACAGTATAGAATCTGCCTGGAGAGCTGGATCCGAGCTTGACTATGCTGGCTCTCAACAGGTAAAGCAGGGTTGGATTAAGGGACTTAAAAGTACATACCAATTTAAAACATGAGACTTATTGCTTTGTAGTTTAGAATGAGATACAATGAACAGATAATTATAACCTTTAATAGTAAACATAGGTGCATTTAAGTTACATGTATGCACACACACAGTGAATAGGAATTGGGCAAAGTGGATGTTCTTGGTGAACATTACCAAAAGCTTGCCAAAGCACAAAACACACATGAAATGAAAGTCAGCAAGAGGAATTTAAAGACAAAAAATATAAGTAAATTGGGGGATCAAGCAGGGAATTCCTCAGTAAAGATGGCAGAAACTGGGCCATCAGTTAAGATGGCAGTTAGGTAACCTGACCTCAGTCAAAATAGCAGCAGTCACATGTTGTATGGAAAAGACGCGTTTTTGAGCTGCGGGAGCTTTAAACATAATAACAAGAGAAACATAGAGATGTGATCTGCCCTGTTGCTGAGCCATCACATCATGAGTTGTGGCAAGCAGCAAAGGCTGGAACTGAAAACAGCTGCCTCGTGGATCCTACCAATCTTGTCAGTTTCTGAAGGAACAGTGGTAGCAGTGGCAGGGACAGTTTGAGGAAAAGCAGAGCCAGTGGGACACTGGCAGAGCATTCACAGGCAGGTGGCTGATAGTGTGAGGGTTTATACCATAGCTAAAAACATGAAAATCCATGAAAACACCACAGGGCCTATAGGAGGACATCTCCTCTCTACAGGTGGAGTGTGGATGCAACAGAGACATGGTGTAGGCGATCCTTCTGTTTATGTATTGCTTTCATTGGTTAACTGCTTGGCCTGATAGGGCAGAACTTAGGTAGGCGGAGAAGATAGAACTGAATTCTGGGAGGAAGAAGGTAGAGTCAGAGAGCTGCCATGAAGACACCAGGTCAGACATACTAAATCTTTCACTGTAAGCCACAACCTCATGGTGATATATACAGATTAATAGAAATGGATTAGATCAAGATGTGAGAGTTAGCCACTAAGAGGCTAGAGATAATGGGCCAGCCAGTGATTTAATTAATATAATTTCTGTGTGTTTATTTCAGGTGTATGCTAGCCAGGCAGCCGGGACCAAAATCAGGCCTGCTCTCCATGCAACAGATTGGCACTCCAATGTGGTAAACTGACTCCATGTAAACCTGAGAGGGCTTGAAAAGGAATTCTAGACACAAATATAGAGTTTAACACAGCTTTTTGCTGTTTGCTGGCAAGGTACTGCACAGAAATTTTCCTGACTTGGCAGCCATAGCAGAAAAAAAGCTGCACAGTTTTAAAACGCGGCTTCCTAGGCTGTGCCACCAGTACAAACTCCAGTTATTAAGCATTTCAATGGCATTTGTGGGCTCGAGTGTTTGTGTACCAGTCGGGATCGGGAAGAAAGTACTCTGAGACCAAGCCAATGGCTCGGCGCTCCTGGCCTTGGCAGGTGGCAGGATCAGGTCTACTAGGCGTGCACAAGCAGGAAAGCATGGTGGATTCCTGCTGCCAAACAGAGAGATGTTTCCAGGCTGCACAGTGCTCTGCTTGGCAGATTTGGTTGTAATTCAGATAAAAAACGTGTATGTGGTGCACGCTCATTCTCCAGGTTGGAATGTTTTCTGTTTTATTATTTTCATTCATGTATTCATACTTTTTACTTATTTTTCTAATTCCCATGTCCCTACCCTGGTAAGAGGTATTTTTGTTGATATATTATATATATATTATAATATTACTTAAAATTTCACACATGTACATAATGTGTTTTTTGTGATTTTATCAAATCTATCTCACATTCTCTCCCCTCCAATCCCTTCTCTATCCCCAAAGCCACCTTTTCCCTCCCAATTTCATGTACTTTTCTTTAACCCACTAAGTCTACTTAGTGCTGCCTAAGAGTCCATGGGTGTAGAACCACCTATTGGGAAGCATTAAAAGTCTTGTCTGAAGAAAACTAACTCTCCCTCCAACAACCATCATTGCCATAGTTCTACATGGAGGGATGGAATCCCATAATACCTTCCCCTCCCATGCTGAGATTTGGGTTGGCATGGTCTTGTGAAGGTCTTATGCATGTAGTCCAAACTGGCATAAAATCATCTGTTCAATGGCACTGCCATGTCCAGCAATTACTGGCTGCAGATATGCACTACATGCGACTCTTACCATCTTTCCATCCCCTTTTCTGCAATGATCCCTGAGCTTCACAGGGAGGTGTTTGATATAAATATCCAATTTGAACCTGAGAATTCTAGTCTTCTATTCTTTGTGCATAGTCCAGTTATGAGTCTCTGCATTAATCACCATCTACTGCAAAAGAAACTTCTCTGATGAGGGGTAAGAGGTACACTTATCTATAGATATAGCGAGTATAACTAGGACTAGAGCTATGGCTTAGTGGTGAATAATGTATGCTTCTGTTTCAGAGGACCTGGCTTTGATTCCCAGAATCCCTGCAGGGCAACTTACTTCAGCCTATTACTCCAGCTCCAGTTCCAGAGGATCCATGCCCTCTTCTGGCTTTCAGGGGCACTACACTTATGTGAACATATGCCCCCCCCATTAAATATAAAACATAAATATATCTGTTCTGAAGCTAGTTAACAGTACCAGGCATATGTTTCATCTTGTGAATTAAGTTCAATCAGAAAGTAGTTGGTTACTCTCATAACATCCATGCCACAATTGCACCAAAGACTTATCCTGCCAGCACAATTATTGTTATAAGTCACTGGGTTTATAGATTAGTAAAGCCGTTGCTGATATTTCTTTCCAGAGACTTGGCATTGATCATTCCAGCACTGCGAACACTTGCCAGTAGCAATAAAGTTTCTAGACGAAACACGGCTTTATTCATATCATATGATTCAAGTATGTGGTGTCTTCAGCAGCAGATGTTAACTACTGTATTCTAGAAAATAAACAAGGTCATTGTCAATAGACTACAGTGTTTGAACTATGAGACACTATTAGCAAACAACATGAAAAGACATAATTCATACCTGAAAATGGGCTTTTAATTTTATTGCCTATATTATCCGTAGGAGGTGTCCCCAACTCCACCCTGATATAGGTTAACCTTACTTAAATTCCTTTATATATACATATTGTCTTTAGGAAGCTTCCGCAGTATTAGATTTCCACATGACTACACTTTTTGTGTAACTTTCAGCATAAGTGGATCAGCTTGTGGGTAGGGGAGCTCATATGGATTGAGAATGACACAAACAGAGTCACATATAATACATTAACTAATGTTATCCTGAACTGACATCAGCCTAAGAGAGGGAAAGAAGTGTTTAGAGAAAACTTTATTCTCCTACATAACACCTTGATATAAGATTAAACCTTAATATTTCTTTACAAAGATGAGATACAAGCCCTCCTTGAATGCAATAATAGAAACATTATTATAGTAATAAAAAATATTGGAAATGCCTCGATAATACCAAGAGATAATGTCATATGATAGACAAAAACAAATACTGTCATTGCCAGCCATTATGGCTTCAAAGACCAAGTATGTTTTGCTCTCAATAAGTATCACTAATTTTGGACTGGTTACAGTTCATAGCACTTTTCCATTTCTATCTCTTTTTTCCAGTGTTAGCGTCCTTTAACTTAATAGTGATTTATTCACTTGTCACCATATTTAAATCACTTAGGAAACTTCAATGAATATCAATTCCAGGTTCACTCTTGGCCCCTCTCTTATGAACCAAGGCATAATACTTGATAAAATCTTCCTTGGTAGGTCTGAATGACTGGCCAGAGTTGAGGACCTCCTCCCAATACATGTGGGAAACCAGAGTGTTCACATTCATATAGTTTGTGGTTGTTGACATTTCCCTCAATACCCTGATGCTTTTTCAGATATGTATATTTACATTTACTCAGCTGCCTTGCTTCCTAAACTCCCTTTTCTATTGTGTTGATACCAGTAGCAAAGTGGATGTGGGATGCACTAAAAATATTTAAGATTCAAATATGCGACCCAGTAAAACATTTACAACCATCGTACTGTGGGTGATATGAGCTGTAGAACGCTATATATTATGGGCTTGGTATGAAATCATTCACAAGGTAATTTGATGACATGGGATTATCAGGTGTTTAGTTGCTAGGAAGACTCAGGTGCAAGCTAGGGGATTTGTTCAAAGAGTAGTCATGAGCATAGATTGCCGTAGTCTGTTCCAATTTCCTAAGGGTCTATGTGGCAACCCTATAGCATTCCAAATAGCATTTGTATCTACCACTGACACTTGAAGCACCATTTATTCTGTGAGATCATGCAGCCCAGATAACAAACCATTTCCTGTAGCACCTTGGGCCTATTGGAAAGCTTCAACTTTTTTTTTCCGGACTCCACTCAAAACTGTCATTTTTCTAAGGCCCTCAGTAAAAAAGGTCAAAGTGAAACATCAAAATAAAAACAAATACTATGACACGCCTTAGTCATGTCTCTTTTTCAGTTGCAAGAGGAACCAGATGCAGCAAATTTTTTAACCTTCACTTTAGAAATCAATAGCATAGCATGATCTGATAAACCCCTAGACATCTCAAGAGTTCACTGAGATAGAAGGCTCCTGAACTTGTCTTATTCATTCCCACCTTCTGACAGCCAAATTTTTATCAATAAGTTGAGAGAAGTCATGACTTGTTTACTCAATCCTATTAATACAATGCAAAAAAGCCAATGTGATATCTATGGTGGAGAAGTCATTGAAGTCCCCACGCACTAAATGATTGCACTCTGTAGGACAGTAGAAATAGACCCAAGCAAGAAAGTGAGGAATGATTGATATTCTTGCATCTGAAATGCCAGTGAGCTTTCTGAATTAATATGGAGACAGTCACATTCTAATTTCTGACTACTGGGTAGCAAAGGATGGCATCATTCACTCATGAAATAAGGCTATATCTGCCATTGAAGCTACAATTAGCATCATTGACTGACTAAGCCGTCATTCATTTTTTTAAATTTATTTATTTTTTATTGCTTTGTAAATAATACCATTCAAAATTTCCACTTCCTCCCCTCCTCCCATTTCCCTCCTGCTCCCCGATTTACCCTCCCTCTCTCTCTCCCTCCAGTCCTAAGAGAGGGCAGGGTACCCTGTCCTGTGGGAAGTCCAAGGCCCTCCCTGCTCCATCCAGGCTTAGGAAGGTATGCATCCAAATAGACTAGGATCCCAAAAAGCCAGTACATGCAGTAGAGACAAATCCCAGTGCCATTATCATTGGCTTCTCAGTCAGCCGTAATTGTCAGCCAAATTCAGAGGGTCCAATTGATCACATGCTCGTTCAGTCCCAGTCCAGCTGGCTTTGGTGAGCTCCCATTAGATCAGGCACACTGTCTCAATGGGTGGACCAAACCCTCGCAATCCTGACTTCCTTGCTCATATTCTCCCTCCTTCTGCTCTTCAACTGGACATTGGGAGCTCAGTCCAGTGATTATCATCAGTCTGAATATCTTGGGACAAGGCCAGTTCAGGCACCCTCTCCTCCACTGCACAGGATCCTAGCTGGGGACATCCCCATGGAAACCTGGGAACCCCTCTAGAGCCAAGCCTCTTGCCAACCCCAAAATGGCTTCCTTAATTAAAATATCTTCTTCCCCGCTCCCATATCCATCCTTCCTCCATCTCAACCATTCCACTCCCCCAAGATCTCCCCAATCCTCCCCTTCTCCCTTCTCCCTCCCCCTCTCCCCTTCCCCCCACCCTACCCTAACCCCATGCTCCCAACTTTTGCTTGGCAATCTTGTCTGCTTCCAATTTCCAGGAGGATCTATATATGTTTTTCTTTGGGTTCACCTTATAAATTAGCTTTTCTAGGATCATGAACTATAGGCTCACTGTCCTTTCTTTATGGCTAGAATCCACTAATGAGTGAGTACATACCATATTTGTAGTCTTGGTTCTGGGTTATCTCACTCAGGATAGTGTTTTCTATTTCTATCCATTTGCATGCAAAATTCAAAATGTCATTGTTTTTTATCGCTGAGTAGTATTCTAGTGTGTATATGTGCCACATTTTCTTTATCCATTCTTCCATTGAGGGGCATCTAGGTTGTTTCCAGGTTCTGGCTATTATAAATAATGCTGCTATGAACAGAGTTGAACAAATGCTTTTGTAGTATGATTGGGTATATTCCCAGGAGTGGTATTGCTGGATCCTGGGGTGAGTTGACTCCCAATTTTCTGAAAAACCACCACACTGATTTCCAAAGTGGTTGTACAAGTTTGCATTCCCACCAGCAATGGATGAGTGTTCCCCTTATTCTACATCCTCTACAGCATAGTTTATATTGGTGATTTGATTTTAGCTATTCTGACAGGTGTAAGATGGTTTCTCAAAGTTGTTTTGATTTGCATTTCCCTGATAGCTAAGGAAGTTGAACATGTCCTTAAGTATCTTTGGACATTTGAAATTCTTCTGTTGAGAATTCTCTGTTTAGTTCAATACCCATTTTTTAATTGGGTTATTTAAAAATTTAATGTCTACCTTCTTGAGATCTTTATATATTTTGGAGATTAGACCTTTGTCTGATGTGGGGTTGGTGAAGATCTTCTCCCATTCAGTAGGTTGCCTTTTTGTCTTGTTGACTGTGTCCTTTCCTTACAGAAGCTTCTCAGTTTCAGGAGTTCCCATTTATTCATTGTTGCTCTTAGTGTTTGTGCTACTGGGGTTATACATAGGAAGTGGTCTCCTGTTCCTATGTATCGCATGCTGCATTCCACCTTCTCTCCTATCAGGTTCAGTGTGGTTGGATTTATATTGAGGTCTTTAATCCATTTGGACTTGAGTTTTATGCATGGTGATAGATATGGATCTATTTTCATTCTGCTACAGGTTGACATCCAGTTATGCCAGCACCATTTGTTAAAGATGCTTTCTTTCTTCCGTTGTATAAGAAGTCAAACTTTCATTATTTGCAGATGATATGACAGTGTACATAAGTGACCCCAAAAACTCTACCAAAGAACTCCTACAGCTGATAAATACCTTCAGTGATGTGGCAGGATACAAGATCAACTAAAAAATAAATCAGTAGCCCTTCTATACACAAAGGATAAAGAAGCAGAGAGGGAATTCAGAGAAACATCACCTTTCACGATAGCCACAAATAGCATAAAGTATCTTGGGGTAACATTAACCAAGGAAGTGAAAGATCTATTTGACAAGAACTTTAAGGCTTTGAAGAAAGAAACTGCAGAGTATACCAGAAAATGGAAGGATCTCCCATGCTCTTGGATTGGTAGGATCAACAAAGTAAAAATGGCAATTCTACCAAAGGCAATCTATAGATTCAATGCAATCCCCATCAAAATCCCAACAAAATTCTTCACAGACCTTGAGAGAACAATAATCAACTTTATATGGAAAAACAAAAAATCCAGGATAGCCAAAACAATCCTATACAATAAAGGAACTTCAAACTCTATTACAGAGCTACAGTAATGAAAACAGCTTGGTATTGGCATAAAAACAGAGCTGTTGACCAATGGAATCGGATCAAAGACCCAGATATCAATCCACAAACCTATGTCATTCTTTAAGATCCTTTTGTTACCTGTCCAGGCAAAAGGAGAATTGAGGATCACTACCCCTCTGTTTTTCAAGTCCAGAATATTGTGAACAATTTCTCATGGAATAAGAGTTTTTAAATTACTGGCTTTCTAGACAGTGACAGCTTATAGGGATCAGTTTTAACAGTCACATTATAAATAACCTTAAATTTTAAACAATGGCTATAAGGACACTGTAAACTGCTAGTATCTGTTTCACTTATTGGATAGAGAAACAAACAAATGAAATATAGGTTAGGGACTGACCCACTGAGCTCAATATGTGATGATAGAACCGACCTAAAACTGCATTGATTTCCTGACCTCCCAAAGCCTGGTGAACTACAGTGTCATTTGAATCTCACATAATTAACATCAGTTCAGAGTAAATGCCCAGAAATCCCCTACAGTTTGATTATTTCCCTTTCTCTAGTACACAGTTGTCCTAGTAAAATTGTATATCCTTCTGGAAAGAGAAAGACTAACAAAATAACTTTTGGAAATACAAGATCCATCTTCATAGGGATAAACCTACTTTTCTTTCAAGGAATCTAGAACTGTACCTGGGTAATCCCTGAAAGTCAATGGAGTGTCCATGACTGTATTTTCATGATTCAAATTAGAACTTGTTCCCTCAGCCTTTCTGTTTTATAGACAAAATAAGAGTTTAGTAGACTTAGTATCAATATTCATGTCTTAGACCACCATGATAATGTAGCCAGCACCATTAATCAGACTGACATAAACTAAGCTAATTTGTGCTTTGACTCTGCTATGGAGTTTAAGAATCACACCTCCAAAACTGTCAGCTGTCTAATACTGTCATTTGATCCACCACCTTGAGATCCCAGCATTCTAATTATTTCTGGTTTGCCAAATTCAGTGATTGTGTCTTCTATGGAAAAGTTATTGTCTACAGAAAGGAGAAATCTTTGAGTTCTGTTGAATTTATTTCTTCCATCCTAATGTTTCAGTTTCCTATAGCCTATGAATCCTTACCTCTGTGTTAAATGAAGACAGGTCTGATTTTGGTAACTTATGAAAGGCACATTTCAGCTCAAGTTTTAGTCAACCAACCAAATTTTTCACACTCTTTCCTAACTACTAAATTGCAGCATGAAAGGCAGCATCTCTCTTTAGAGTCTTTATACAAACAGACCAGGCCTAATTCAACTCCAATGCTGTATCTTTTTCACAATTATTCCATATTCTAATAACATTCATTCCTTCAGAGGTAGAGACTATGATCTGAGTGTTTATGTACATTCAAAGTCATGTGTTAACACGAATCTTTAATGTGACTGCATTTTCAAATAAGGCCCTGAGATGCAATTTTATTAAGCCAACAACTAAGGAACTTATAAAGTATTTATACTTAATCCCTTATCAAAAGTGTGTCTAAATATTGAGGGATGGCCAAGGATGTTACAACGTAACAACAAAACAACTGCTTATAAACTAAATGGAGAGACCTCAGCAGGTTTATATATATATTTGGCTCTGTCAGAAAAGTTCATCTGAAAAAGAGAGTCTTCAGTAGTTATGAGCCTGCCTAATTATCAGATCTTTGTCCAAATACTATCCTCCAATAAAATAGCTAGTGATGATGAAAGAAGATAATGCAATATGTCTCTTAAATTATGTGCTATCCATAAACTATCAAATATGTCTGTTATGCACTATCCAAACATGTCAAATACATGTGCTATTTATACACATTAAAATGACAAAAAAAGTAAATTCAAGGAAATAGTGAGACATAAACAAATATGGTATGTTAGAACAAAAAAATGATATTAAGTAAAAAGTAGCAAATTCTACTAATCACATACATGGTGCATCATACATTCAGACAACATACTCGTACATACCAAATTAAAATAAAACTTATAAATCTAAGTACTGTGGTCCTTGGTTAATGTCATTGTCAATGTTGGACTTATCACATTATATTAAAGTAAGCATTACATTAAAGTAAGAAATTAATACTGAGAGAAAACGGGTGTAGTGTACCCAGTAACTATGCTATAATCCTAGTATATTTTTAAATGTTCTAAAAATGTGCTTCATTTAAAACTGCTTAGTCAGGTAGTTTGTTTTTACAGGTGAAGTGTAACACGAGGGATGCTTGTCATGTTTCTGTCCTGCCCAGTTCCTGCAGCCATTTAGCCCCAAAGAAAATCACATAAAGAGTCTGCATTAATTATAAACTCATTGGCCCATTAGCTCAGGCTTCTTATTAACTCTTTTAACTTATATCAACCCATTATTCTTATCTATGTTAGCCACATGGCTTGATACCTTTTTTAGTGGGGCAGGTCACATCCTGCTTCTTTGGTGGTCTGGGAAGGACTGCAGTATCCTTCTTCCCAGAATACTCCTGTTCTCATTACCCCACCTCTACTTCCTGTCTGGTTTTCCCACCTATACTTCCTGCCTGGCTATCAGCCAATCAGCATTTATTTAAAATTTAATTAACAAAATACAGACAATTCTCCCGCACCAGTGAAGTTTTGCTTTTGTTTTGTGAAAAAATTCATC
This sequence comes from Ondatra zibethicus, assembly GCA_004026605.1. Lineage (NCBI taxonomy): Eukaryota > Metazoa > Chordata > Mammalia > Rodentia > Cricetidae > Ondatra > Ondatra zibethicus. The sequence goes on from PVIU01019691.1 coordinate 35,583, forward strand.
CATTGCATTTGATCTTTTTTCCTGAGGTATTTCCCAATGCCATTGCTCCACAGGATATGACTCTTGAGCCAGCAGTATCTACATCTACTGTGAACTTAAAAGTACAAATTCTTAGACCTACTGCAGCTATACTGAATGGCAGACTTATGTTGGAATAGCCTACACTTTAATCAGCCTTATTAAGTGATCCTGGATAAACACTGAGGTTTTAAAACTACTTCATTTTAATATTATATAGACTTTAAATATTTACCTTAAACACAGATGTTTAGGGGTTCAAACTTGAGCAAATATTTATTAAG